>BPLR01008959.1:0-39531 GCA_021605095.1 Caerostris extrusa | reverse complement strand
TCAAACTACGTTCAGTTTGCAATTCTTCAAAATCCTCTTATTATTTTACTATTAAATTATAATTACTAATTATTAAATACTTTATTGTAAAGAAGAAAAAAACCTCTCCCTCCATATATTATTATCTCTATTTTAATTGTTTTATTTTTAATGCAATGGGCTTAAAAGCCAAAGTAACTTCCCTCTCATATGCAAAGAAGGAGTTAGCAGTTACCCATACCAAGGAGCTCCGTCAACCTACAAATCGTCGTCGTCGTTTTGTGAAAGTCAACATGCACATTCAAAAATTACATTAAATTTTGGTAAACAGTCAGAAGTGGGTGTAAAAAATTTGTCTCTGAATAGGAAATTTTTTTTTTTTTTTATTCAACTTCCCACTCAATGATGTTTATTGTAATTTATGTTTGTAAAGAAAAAAGAAAATCACAATAATTTGTAAAAAGTATGATGATTGTAATTTGCATTATTTTTTAAATTAAACCAAAGTAACACATTTGTGTTTGACATTCAATAATTTTAAATTTGAAATCATAATCGCCAGCCATTGTAAAAATAATTTTATTATTATAGCATTTTAAAGATGGGAAAAGTTCTGACATTAATAATGCAATGTTTCCACCTTTCTGCTATTTGTTTGTTGAAGATTGAATCAATTTGTTTAAAAATATGAAACATTATATATTAAGCTACCATAATAAGAAATATATACAAAATTCTCATATTTGTGTTACGATTAAATTAATATCTAATCGCATTGCGAAATCTTATTTGGCTTAATCTAGAAATTATTTATATTCTAAACGGCTTCATTAGCTTATGTTTTCTATATACCGTACTCATAAATATATATAATTTTAGAAATATATCAAAAATGTACAAATTGACTTAATTGGAATTTTTCTTACATTATGTAAAAATAGTTAAAATTCGCATTGTTTCAACTAATTTGACGAAAATCAGCAAATTTGATCGTTGAAAAAATGAATGGGAATATCAATCTGTTATGAATTATTTCCATTTTAGTAATGGGATCACCTAATATATATAAAAAACAATTAGCAAACATCAATTCAATCTAAAATGAATATGTCACTGGTATTAACTTTTCCATGTAACGAATAGAATGAGATAAATTGTTATCAGTAGATTTTATTTCCACTGTAAAATATCCTTTTATGTTTAACTTTCTTACAAAATATTTTGAAAAAAATTCAAAATTTTTGGACAGAAACTATTCTAATGAACGTGTCAAATTTGTTATGACCATAGAATGAGAAATATTAGAAATTTGTTTCGACGGAAACGGATTGTACTTATAAAAGCTACCCAATAACATGTGGTTGCCGACTCCTTAAAAGTTGTAGGATTAAAGTAGCGACCTCTCTCTCTTACTTTCATTTTCTTTAAGTTCCATGGATTATAAAAAGAAATAGTAATTATTTTTTATATATGAATATAATAAACAGAATTTTTGAGATAAAGTTAATGAAATTATTAAAAGAAAAATGAATAAATGAAATAATAGAATAAAAAAATAAATGAAGAATCGATATTTAATATAACAGGTGGGCTGAAAAGTTCAAAACTGACACATAGATGGCGCTACTAGTGTTAAATCCATATGATGTTTCATTAGCCCTAACCTTCAAAAGACACGTGTATAAATTTGACAGCTGTTGCACTATTAGTATGCGAGTTATAGCATTTTTAGTGAAACAACTTTTTGTTAGTTTGAAAAAAATGGATAAAAAGGAATTTCGTGTGTTAATAAAGCATTGCTTTTTGGCGAAAAAAAATACTATTGAAGCCAATGCTTGGCTTGATAAACATTATTCGGACTTTGCACCAGGAAAATCAACCGTAGAGAAGTGGTTTGCAAAATTTAAACGAGGCGTAATGAGCACCGAGTACAATGCACGCAGTGGACGCCCCAAAGAGGCTGTTACCTCTTGGTCGAAAAAGCAAAAAAAAAGTCCAAAAATAATTTCTGATAACCGTGAAGTGTGAAGTTGATTGAGATAGCTGAGACCCTAAAGATACCAAAGGAACTTGCTAGACATATCGTGAATGAATATTTGGATATGCCTTTGTTCAAAGTTGGGTGCCGCGCGACCTCACAATCGACTAAAAACAACAACGAACTGATGATTCTAAGCAGTGTTTGGAACTGTTCAATCGTAATAAACCCGAATTTTTGCGTCGATATGTAACAATGGATGAAACATTGGCTCCATCATTTCACACCGGAGGCCAATCGACTGTCAGCCGAGTGGACTGCACGTGATGAACAGTAAAAATGCTATAACTTCATTAAAAGGCTATAACTCACATACTAATAGTGCAACAGCTGTCAAATTTATACACGTGTCTTTTGAATGTTAGGGCTAACTAAAAATCAAATGGATTTAATACTAGCAGTGCCCATCTATGTGTCAGCATACGAACATTTCAGCCCACCTGTTAAGTCAGAAAACTGATTCTCAATTTCCTTCGAATTTTGAAATTGCAGCTGTCTTATTGTAGATAATTACGGAGATCCTTGGCCGCGTAGCGGCCACTAGCTCCTTCATTGTAAAATGTTGAAACAGAGCGGTGGTCACATGCCCTTTGAATTAATAAGCAAAATAGATAATTAAATGCCCTTTTTTAAAAAGAATTATTTATTTAATAAAATTATAAAATGAAAAAAAAAAAAAATTTCAAAAATGTAGATGTTGATGAAATCAGTTGCATGTAATAAAACAGAATGAGCAAAGGTCAAATTAGGAGAAAAATAGCTTAGGAGAAAAGCGAATTTTTTCATCGAGGCAGTTGTAAGGAATTAATTTAAAATATTTAGAACAGTACGAGGTCTTTTGCTATGTTTGCGGGAAGAAATATCATAATCGTAATTTTGTAGGATATTTAATACAGGGTTATTGATGTTTCGTATATCATTATAGAATTTAGTAGAAAGTTTGTGAACAAATTGTCTTAAACTTGGAATCGAGAGAGCTCGTCTAATATCGTCATTACGAAAAAGTACCAGGGTGAATTCGTTAACATTCTGAGAGTTTTGTTCTCAAGCCTTTGAATAATTTCAAAATTTGTACGTGCAACAGGGCTTGCATAAGCTAATACTGGACGAAGATAAAAGAGATATATTAGAATTTTGAGATTAAGAAGTAAAGCTGAATTTCTATTGATTAAAGGATAGAGAATTCTAAATTGAGTATTGAGTTTATTTCTGAGGTTGTAGATCTGCTAGTAGGCTGCGATCTGTAGTTAAGTTTACTATCAAGAATAATTCCTAAGTACTTAGTTTCTTTAGACCAGGTGATATAATTATTATATATTTTAATATTAGGAGGGTTATAGGATTTTTGCAAGTGAAAAGAACTGCTTCAGTCTTGTCTACATTTAATTTTATCTTCCAGTTAATGAGCCATTTTCTAAATCAATGATATAATTTTGCAAATTTTCCTGGATAGTGCAAGTTTTCGGCTTTGCGTTAAGATTGCAAACATGTTGCGTCAGCAAATATACTAATTTTGATATTGTTCTTTGTGGAATATCGTTGATAAAGATATTATAGAGGAAAGGAGCTAGAATGGAGCCCTGGGGCACACCAGCGTGAATATCACGAATTGAGGAATCAGTATTCCCTACACTGCGACAACAAAGTGTCTGCCTGAAAGATAATTACGAATTACTTGAATCAAATAAGGAGAAATTGTAAGAAATGAGTTTGTAAATCAATCCATTAACCCAGACTCTATCAAAAGCCTTGGCAACATCAAGAAAAATTGCAGCAGTTTCATATTTCCAGGTAAATCCTTCAGCAACAGTTTCTGTGAGATTGTAGAGCTGATGAGTTGTAGAAAGTTTTTTGGTAAATCCAAATTGCTGTGAGATGAGAAGGTTCTTTTGAATGACATTTTCAATTAGTTTACTAATAGAAGATAGTAAAAAGAAATTGGTCTGTAATTAATAGGAGAAGTAGGATGCTTTCCAGGTTTAGGAATTGGAGAATTCTAGCTGTTTTCCAAGACTTAGGATAATAACTAGTATGAAGAATAGAATCAGTAATTTTACATATCTCAAGTATTATTTTGAAAGGAAGGTTTTTTAACATTTTATTAGTAATTTTATCTATGCCAGGAGTTTTGTTAATTTTCATTGAGGAAATACAATTAATAACGAAAGATGCTTTTTTGATAGGAATTTCAGGGACTTGACAAGTATTAATAATATCAGTGATAGTGGACTCAACGAAATTTTCTGTATCATGATTATGAATGTTATTCTCAAGAAACTGTTTCTGAAGGCTGTCAGCTATAACCTCAGCTTTTTGACTGTCAGTGATGGCCAGTGAATTATTAAAGACTAGGGTTCTAATGAGAACGTTTACGTTTAAAAGTCCTGGGACAAGACCAGAAAGAACCATCTTCGCAGTTTACGGTTTGTAGGTGTCTATCCCAAGTTTCATAATTATATCGAGCAATATGAAATTGCAGCTTCGGCTATTTTAAAAATAAAATTTAAAGCGCATTTTTTAGATATTGAAGCCAAACGACATCAAGTTTTCTCAAAATCCTTTTAATTCCCGCATAGAAACCTTTACTCTAGAACTTTGAATGGAAATTATTGGTTTGCAGTGTAGCGATATTTTTAAAGAAAACTATACATAAAATTGTTTGAATTTTGCAAGATTCTTACACACAGTTTGATCAATTGCATAAATTTGCCCGTGGCTTTTCTTCAGGTTTCGAAAGACCTTTATTATGCGAGAAAACATCCTCCATAATAAAGGTGGAAATTAACAGCATTTGAAGTCACTGCTGTTAATTTCCACTAAGACAGGGATGGGCAAACTACGGCCCGCGGGCCAACTCCGCCCTTCGGAAGGTTATATCTGGCCCGCGGATAGAATTTTAATTTGCCGGTTCGAGGCAAATTAAAAGAAATATATATTTATATATTATATATCCATCTCCTTTGATTAAATATTATTTTTTCTTCCTTTTTTTTTCAAAGGACTCGTGATCTTTTACTTTCTCTATTTTTGTTCTACAAAACAGAAATCGACGGAAATAGCTAGCACAGACACCTTTCAATCGGCAAAGTGTTAAAAGCGGAAGTTCTTTGTTAGTTATAGGTGCAGACTGGCGCCAACAAGCGTTATCTCTTTCTCGGGGGCAGACATATGGGAATCAATATAGGTGAATTAGACCATGTGGCAGAATGCGCATATTAAGTCCAGCCAGCGGCTTTTCTTTTGGCGCGAGTTCTAATATTATTGATTGCGTATGGAAAGATTGCGGACATATAGCATCATTGTGAATAGTGGTAAAATTATTAAAAATATAGCGTAGCTAGTGCTTGTTTGGGTTATTTGTAAAATATTTCAACCCCCAAGGGATACTAAAACACGTAAAGTTGATTCAGTGTGCCGTGCTTTTTAATGATGAATGGACCTGGAAATATTTTTTTTTTTTACAGTATTAAAGGATAAACCAGCATGTCTCCTTTCAAATTCATTCATGTCATTAACATATTTAAATTGAAATACTTGCATATTGTTTTTAAAATTTTAGAAAAATTTATCTTGGCCCGCAAACGTTTTTTTTTTTTTTTTTTTCCCCGATTTTTCGCTCGCGACTGAAAAAAATTTGCCCATCCCTGCATTAAGCGAAGTGTAAACTATATCTACAACTGCAAACAATTATCAGTGAAAAGTTACAGCTACATAAATCTCATTTTCATAATTATAATGCTTTTCATTATGCGAATTACCTACATAAATCATTTATTTTAGATTTTTAGGACAAATATCAAATATCATGAATTACAGTTAAAATCTTCAATTTCCTTTTGTATGTTAGTTATTGCATTTCTTAATTTGAAGTTGCACGTAAGCATTTAGTTAGTATTTTATATAATTTACTTAAATTGTTAATTTTATATTGTAAACAAACCGAAATCTGACGGGTTGAATTTTGCCCGAGGGCCTTAATGTGGAGATCCCTGATATAGATAAAACAAAATTACGTAAATAGGGATCCTGCATCCAAGCTAGCAGGTTACTGACAAAATATTTCATCTTTTAGTCTGCAATAAAATAGAAAGTTTTGAATAAAAAGTTTTTCTAATATTGAAATGTTTAATTTTCTTATTAAACTAGTCCTAATAATGTTAAATGTTTGTATCTTTCATCAAAATCTAAAATTCTTTCAAACATATTACTAGTTACATGTTTTAATTAAAACGGACATGTAACGAGACAGACCGCAAGAAAGGAATCTAAGGTTCCCTGTTTTAAATCATATCATATTAAATGCAATTAATAATTAAAATATCACAATCAGACTGTTATCAAATCAAATGAACAGCAAATATTTTCAAATCGTACAGCACAGTAACCAAAACCAAACAACAGGATATGCATACTTTTTTGTGTTGTTGAATATCGGTGGACATTGTTTTCTCATTTTGTATTCTCCTAATAGCCCATTGACGGCGTTGACGTGAGGACATTTCGAAGTAACTGTCTCACATTTGAATGCCGCATGGGAAAAAACTTAGACAGCCTAAAGGCTCGTTCCCACCGAGGCCTGAGGCGTTGACCAATCACTAGCCTCACCGCGTTCGCCTGAAAACGGTTGAAATCCACCGCTTCGAGTTGACCAATTTTCAACTCTCAAATGCTTGCCGGTCATGTGACTTGGATTGAGCCAATAGTACACTCAAGAGCCAAAACATTATGACCACCCTACATTTTTGCAATGAACTCGCCTGGATGACGTGGAAGGCACGTGATCAGGTGGAAGTGGTATTTAACTGCTGCTGGAGATATATATATATATATATATAGCAAATATATATATATGGCCAACTCGTTATTGACAGGTGGTCATAATGTTTTGTCTCTTGAGTGTAGATCTGCCATCTAGTAGAAGTAACTGAAACTTCACTAGGAGTAAAGCGATTTCTGACGTTTCGGTGTGAACGGGTCGAAAACATTTTCTTCCCTGCCGCGTGACGCGTCGCCGCCTCGGTGGGGACGAACCTTAAATATCGATGTTAGACTATCTACACACGTTGTCCTTTTCACCATCGATTTGCCTCGTTTCTGATAGAGCGAAGCAAATGTGTTGGGGTATCATGGTAATAATTATAATAAATTCATTTGTTTATTTAAACAATAAAAATACTTTCATTTGAAGAAATCCTTCAATCTAGTATTCATAAAGTTAATAAAATCTAATCATAAAAATTATCTTAGTCTTTATAAAATATTTTCAAACAATAAAACTTGATAAAATTTAGTTTTATCACAGTTTTAATGCATGTTAAAATTACATTCCTTCAAATATTTAACAGATAATGGCATAAAAATGTACCGAAAAGTATAATCTTGGGTAGACTCCAGTTAAAATATCCTCAATAATTTGTGTTGGTGTGGTGGAGAGTCTTTTTAGAAAGTACTAAAAGGCGTTTAAAATGCATCTCAATGCCTTCAGGTGAATCATGATTATTATGACTCATTGCTAAGAACTTTAGCAGCTAGTTCATTCTTCAAACAGAATCTTGTCTTAAATAATTGAGGGATCAGCATGTTTTATTCGTTGAAATAAAATAATAACTTGGAAAGTAAAAAGGAAGTGTAGTTTGCTACTTTAAAAGAAAAAAAAAAAACCTTAATTATTAAGTTTCATAAAAGTTCTGCTTATTTTTACCACTGAAATAAAACCAAAAACTGCCAAAAAATATCATTTAATCACCATTTTTTTTAATGACATCATCATTTCGATGTTTTTATTTTGAATAAATACAATGTTTGGTTTGTTTCAGTTTAATGACATTTTTTTTTTTTTTTGTAAAGGCAAACGTTTTGAAATGATAATGATACTTTGCCATCATACTATATATAAATCATTTGTGCACATGATATTGTCCATTTTTGAAATACGTCGTGTCCAAGCAATGGAGAGATTTATGTTTGCTTTCACAGGATTACCCTCAGGCGAATTACAATTTTTAATTTTTTTTATTATTATTATTATTATATTTTACTAAAATTTCTTCACTTTATCTATCAGTCATTTGGTAAATATTTCTGAAAGAAAAAGTAAATATTTCTTTCCATTTCATGATAATGTATGGATTAATTGCATTCTAAAAAATTATTGTGTAATGGGATATAATTTTTCTAATATTCAAAGGAATGAAAACTTTTGAAAAATTTTCATTATTTCTTTAAAAATGTGATTTTTATTTACTTCGAAAATAGTATTTTGCTTTCTATTTTAAATAGGTGAAAAAATTAACACTGTTACGTAAGCGGCGAAATTGCATACAACTCAACTCCTGAGTTTCTTGTCCTAAAAACAACTTCAACTAATACTTTTACTTTCTGTTATAAAAAATTAAAAATTGATGTTATTAAAATGTGTTCGTTGTGAAAAGGTCTTTGTAATTTTTCTTTTGAAAGAGTAGAAATATCTTTGAAGTAATTAAGATATTATTTACTCTTATTTTGAATGTGTTCACTTGCGATAAAAGATCCTATCTTATTTTACAAGTCAAAAGAATCCGATGATCTAGCGTTTTAGTAATTTGAAGTTAGTTTTGGTTTTTGTATTACTGAATAATGGTACAACAGACATGTACAGCAAAAAAATATTTCGATTTTGGAATCTCGCTGAAACTTAAAAATGTATATGTTTTTCTCCAAGTTGAAACAAATTTTGGAAATCTTTTTTTTCTGTCGTTGAGGAATTGTATTTCTCATAAAAAATAAAGTTCAACAATGAAAGCAATGATAGATACTGTCTCAATTCAAAAGTAAAGGGAATACATATTATCTAAAAGAAACAAAAAGAAGAAAAAAAATTGTTGAACCTCGAATTTTATTGAAGATATGATTTTTCTTTGATGGTTGAAATGGTGGAACTTGGTTGAAATCTAGAATAGAATACTGTATCCTTGAGACAGTCGCCAATCTTGCAACCGGAATATTTCCCCAATTTCTTTAGGGTAACAATACTTTAAAGGAATTCATAACTTCTTTTACCGAACAATATTATGACCATTTATTTCTACTTTGACAGTCATTTGCAGAATTTTTTTAGTTATAGTAAATAAAGAACATAACTATATATTCTTTTAAATATTTATTCCGATAAATTATTGATTATTCTGAGATGATTCTTCAGACATATGCGGCCACTGATACAGAAAATAAACAATTTTTATGATGTTGCCACTCATGAAAATACGAAACAAACAAGAATAAACAATTTTTCAATTACTTACATTATCAAATAAGTACTTTTTTTTTAATGCTGTTGGCATAATTAAAGCTTTATAACAACCGTTATTTTAATTAACGCGAAAAAAATTTTACTTTTTATGTTTAGAACGTTAGTTCATAGCGAAAACGTTGATCTTCACTTGCCTGGGATCAATTTTTTTCTACTTATAATTTTAAAAACTAAGTACACATATTTAAATTGCTAATTCATCATGATGAACATATTAATATTTAGATGTTTAAATAGATGGATTTTATCTTGAAAAACTAATTTCATGCTTTAAGAGTTTGATGAGGCTGCTGACTTTTAATAATATTTACCTTTTATCCTAAAAGATGAAAATATTAGTTTCTATATCTTGTTAATTTATTTTTTAAGACATGACAAATTATCATTCTTAATAGTCAGCTTAAAATCTGAAAAATTTATAACACAGCACACATTTTGTTGTTAAAATGTAGTATGTTATAATAATTGTAAAGTAAATGGTATCAAAGATCAGTAACAAATAAGCAATAATATAAATATTTACATACACATATACTATCTATTTATTTATACATAGTGATTAATTTACAACAAATAAAAATTTAAGAAAGAAAATTTTCATATATTTTACAATAACATTCAAATGTCTTTCCAAACCTGTGAAACAAACAGTGTGAAACAACAGTACAGACTTATGTTTTCGCTTAACCGAAAGTCCGTAATTGTTAATAATACACTTGACAATATTTTTTTTTTCAATTCACCTTCATCTTTCACATTGTTCCTTTCTTCTTTCATTTTGAATGTTGATTAAGTCTACTCAGAAGAGCAGACTTTCTGCCTGATAATCTAATTCTATCTTGATAAAGTAGTATTTAGATCAAATTTTCTTGATCTAAAAATCAACTACTTTTTTTATCAGTTAAGTTCTATTAGAATTTTTGCAATCAATAAGTGCAAGTGGACATAAATGGGAATTATTATAAGTTAAGGATTATCTACTTGCACTGGTGTTTTGAAACAGTTTTTTTTTTTTTTTTTTTTTTTTTTTTTTTTGTAATTTTAGTGATTTGACCACAGAAAATTACAAAATTTGATCTATAATTTTTGGCAGCTGTAAATATAAATCATTGAAAGTGGAGAACTACTTGTATGAATTGTACAATATGCAGTCAATTTCCTTACCACCCAAAGAATACAGTCTAAAACACATTACCATTTTTCACATCATTGCAGGGTGGGTTCCATCTAGTAAGCAAATATTTCATGCAGTAAAAGAGATAAAATTAGAAATGAATTTCACTTTCTTCAATATCTTGATCTTCTACTTCGCCTGGTCCTGGTTCTTGGATAAGGATTAGGTCTAATTCTGTTTCTGAGATAAGGATTCATCCTACTTCTGGACCTAGTGATAGGTCCATTAAACTCTGGAATATCATTAAGTGATGATCTCTGATGTGCTGCTTGCTGGAAAAAATAATAATAATAACAATAATGTAAATAAAGATGCTAAGTAAAATACGGTTAGATAGTATTTTGGCTCCCCATGTTTTTGCCAAATCAGCGATTATTTACAAAATGTGGTAAGAAGTTAATAAACATTTGAAAATTATATGGCAATCTCCTCAGTCAATACATGCACTATATTTTATCATTGTCTTCATGGTCTGCAGGCAATAAAAATAGAATTTTCATTTTATTATTATTATTGAAAATTTAAAATTCATTGCAATTCAAAATTTATTTTTTTAAATTTAAAAAAAAAATACTTTAAATTTGTTGAATGCCCTAGACGTTTATGATTGAATGGTGTATGAACATGTGACAAAGTTAAACAAAAACCACAGTTCGACTACTTATTCATATAGTACAATTAACATGTGCATTTGAAAATTAAAAATAAATAAATAATAATAAGTCTATTATATTTATACTTAAAACTTTTCTTAATATTTAAATTTTTCTTCATATTTTTAAACCAAAGCACCTATTTCTTTCAGAAAACAATTTATTTATTTATTATTATTATTTTTTTTTTTTAAGTTTGAAAAATAGCAAATAGTTAAATTTTTCAATCTCAAAAGTACCAAAATTTTTATAAATATAAATTAATCAAAAAAATATTACAAAGATAATAAATGCATTACATTTAAATTCATGATAACTGCATGTAGTGTTGTAATATACCTTAGATTATTTTCAAACTCCTTATTAATTTCAAATGTGGGTAGTATGCATACCTTAATTAAAATCCTACAATACAAAAATTGAAATTTTCTTAAAAATACTACTTTAAAATACAAAATTTAGTTTAAACATGCTTATGTTGTTAACATGCTTTATAAGTGTTATAAATTAAATAAAAAAAAATATCCATTCCAAATATAAATAAATAAAATATAATATGCAAAACAAATTTCTGGAAATTTTTAAAAATATAGGCACTGATTGAATTGTGAGTATCTGGCATTTTGGAAAACAAGCAGCGAGGATTAAAAATGGCATAGTTCACCTCAATATGCTGATTGTTTATTAAATATAATTAATAATTGATCTGTAATGCTAATAAAACTAATGTAATAAAGATATTACACATAATTTTCGGTGTAATTTGTGTGCTGTCCTTTATTTTAACCATGTACTATAAAGACAAATATCATTGACCTTTGAGTTAATTTACTTTCAAAATGTTGACAATATTTGCCCCCAAATGCATTAAAGTTAATAAATGTTTTAACCATAAAACACTGACAAATTAATATAGCATTATTTTACTTACTGAAAGTCTAATTAAATACGAATCCAGACCATTAACACGTACAATGTGAGAAACAATGGCTTCAGCTTCTAGAAAATGAAATATATATATATATTAATTTCAAAATAATTGTACATGTATTATTTTTAAAGTTATGAAATAAATATAAACACAAAACATTCTTTTATTTTAACAAAGTTGTTAACAGAATTTAGGCTTCTTGCTTTATAAATTTATTGGATTATTTATATTTAAAATCAAATTATGTTAATTTCATTTTTAGTCTTTTATTTTATACAACAGAATTTAATATTCTTGATCAAAATAAAAATTATTCATTATACTTATATTATTTCTATCCTCATCCTAAGGTTGATTTTAAGATAACATCAAAACTTTTAACTTCACTATGTTGGTAATAAAAAAAAAGTGGGATATTCATCTTCCATGCGATAAATGGAAGACAGAGTTAAAATGTGAAGAGCTTTCATAATTGAAGTAGAATCAACAGCTAAGGAAAAAGTAATTCAATAAAATATATAAAAGGTAACACAAGTAGTATATAACATATGACCTGCAATGCCCAATCAGTTTCAATGGAATTATACACTCAAGAGCCAAAACATTATGACCACCTGTCAATAACGAGTTGGCCCACCTTTGGCGCGCAACACAGCTTCAACCCGCCTTGGCATGGATTAATACCACCACTTAATACCAGTTAAATACCACTTCCACCTGATCACGTGCCTTCCACGTCATCCAGGCGAGTTCATTGCAAAATGTAGGGGTGGTCATAATATTTTTGGCTCTTGAGTGTATTTTTTTTCCTTTCTTCGTGAATTTAACTTTGAAAACCTACCATTAAAAAGTATAAAGAAAAATATTTTTAAAGAAAATTTTATCATTTGGAACAGTAAAAAGCCTAATATGCTTCTTTACAAATTAAACTTTGGCTTAGTGACATTTCAGCAGTAAGTTTAGTTTTAATAAAGCAAAAGCTATAAAATGCTTTTAAAAACATGGATTTAAAATAAAATAAACACACAGTAATCAAAAAGCTAGAAAATATAATGCATGACACAAATAATTGAGTCTTATATATTCGACGTAAATTATTTTATAATTAACCAAAAAAATCAATACTTCTAAAAATAAGAACAATAAATAAATTTTCCTCTTAAGTAAAATGACCACGTAAGATAGCAACAGAAAATTTTCAATTTAAAAATAGAAATGAATAGAAAAATGCTAATTAATCAAAACCATCTCAAAAGATTGACAACACACACAAAATGTAATTTATTTCATACCACAAAATAAAGTGAATACAAATGTTAAAGGAATTTTGAATATAAAAGATAAATCAAGAAAAAAAAATTTTAATGTCACAGCAGTTTTCATGTTTATGAAAAATAGATTGACCAACAAACAAATGTCTTGCTTGCATGCACACACACACACACAAGGATTAGTTATTGAACTAAATTAAAATTGGGGGAGGGTGAATTCATTAAAGTTTTTGTGATTATTAAGTTATAAAAAGTTTAAAAATCATTTAAAATAAGAGATATATGAAATTTAAAATATTAAGTTAATTTTTAAAAATAATTTGCAGGAATTATATTTTAATGATGAAGCATGTGTATGAATGACTTTTTAAATATTTGGAAAACACAAAAATAAAATAAATAAATGATTAAAGCAAGATATGATCCTGGATTTTTTTTTTATCATGGAATTTTTCCTAAAGTTCTAGATAAAGAAAAATTCCATGTAAATAATATAAATTTTCTTCCTTGTAAAAACATTTTGCTATATATCTTATTTCAGCTTATTGACACAAACAATTAACAATTAATTGTCAGCCACAAAATTAACTGTTTTCCTACAAATTTGCTGTTACACATGCTTTCTGTTATTTCTACAAAAGAAGTGGGTTTGTATAATCTTTTTTGTTGTTTTGTTAACAAAGTTTTTTTCATAACTTATGTTGTTGATGTATTTTCACATTTTATGAACTAAACATATCTCATGGAAGCAATAAAATAAAGTAAATGAAAAGTTACCTCTCATTAGCTGATCAGGATCTAAGTCGATTTCATCATACAAACGATATTTTGTATCCACTTTAACCTAACAAAGAAATAATTCATGGAATTTCCAAAATGCATGAAATAATTTATAAAAATAAGAAAAAATATGAAATATACAAATTACTTTAAAAGAAAACTTGCAAATAATTTTTCAACATTTTAACACATTTTAATTAGAAAAAGCAATAAAAGAGAAATAAATATTAAATGTGCTAAATATTAAAAGAGTATCACTTAAATTTTCCAAAAAAAATTCTTAGTTTATTATTGAAAATTTTGTTAAAAAATCTCATAAATAAAATACACAAATTAATCATGTAACAAATTAATAAAAATTTAAATAAAACTTCAACAAAGAAAGTATAAGCAAATTTATTTATTACTTTTTTAAAATTTTCCGCTTTGGTGTTTTTTTAAGATATATAAAATCAAATGCACATCTATCTATTGGACAAGAATTTACCTAAAAGTAAACAATAGATTGGATTAATCTTAGTAATGACTAAAATGTATAATATACATAAAATATTACAAATGCATGAAAAAAACTAATGAAACTTTATTTTTAAAATAAATTTCCTAGTAATTGATATTCTGCAATTTTTTCATTCTAATTTTAATAGCATACAATTATTATTCATCTAAGTATTTGTACCTATTAGCATACTTCCTTTGAAATTACCTACATTTAGCTGATTATATTTCCCTGTGTTAAGATTTTTTTTTTAAATAATAAAACATTTAGTTTAAATCTCAAAAAAGGAGGAGGAGGATATTTTTAAATATATTTATTTATTCCTTAAATTCAGAATTTCTTTATTTGAGGCAACAGATTTTTATATTCGTCTTCCAACAAAACTATTTTTCAAATTATCCATATTCTTATAATTGCTCTTAAAAAAAATTTACTTTGGCAAAATTTGATATCAGTGCATCAAATACTACTCTCACTAGTTCTTTTTGTTAAAAAAATATATATTTTAAAAACCTCTACAGAAACCTTTTTTTTAAAAAATCAGAAAATGGAGCACATATTGGTTAAATCATTAACAACCGAGAAAGAAATTTGTCGATTTTAAGTCTGTCTCTATCGAAGACCTAAAACCAAAGATGAATTGCCTAATGCATTTTTCAATCACCTTTTAAAAGCTTTTTTTTTTTTTTTTTTCTTATGATAAAGAAGCCCTAGATAATTCTGTATTTCCGAAAATATTTAAAAAACAAAAAGAAATATTAGTACAATCTCTGTGATCTTTAATTTGAGTTTTAGTGAGAAAATCTCTGCAATTATTAGTAACTGAAACAAAACAGGGAAGGAAGAGGGAGGATCAATCTCTGGTTACAAATAGTAAAATACATGTTATCATGTAGTACAAGTATAATTTCAAGGCAGTACACTGAGCATATCTAATAAAAAAATTAACTTCAATACTAGAAAACTTTTATAATTTATTACAAATATTACATAACACTAATAATAAAATCGTTTCAAATAATAATATTTCTTATTGATGAATATTCTTTTGTGATTGAATTGCAAAGTGAAAATGGACTGGAAATAAATCATTAGTGTTAACCTCAATACTGAATTGATCTAAGTTGTTCTAATACTTTCTCTCATATCATACTTTAGTTTTAGTGGTCATCAGCTAACATGATGTTTCAAAGAAGTTATGAATTTTACAGAGTTTACTTCCTTCTTAAAAATTCATGCATTTATATAGTTTAGCTTGCTGTTGGTTAACAATATTAAAAATAACTGAAAAAAACCTTAAAAAGTAACTGGTAAAGATTTAAATGTCTTTTCCCAGGTCTATTGTTTAATATTTTATAATAAAAAATTTTTAATATAAATTAATTCTAAATAATAACATTTTTTACTTTTAAAAATTTGAATATTTATTAATTACTATTACTATTATTACTATTACTAAAAGTTAAATCAATAGAAATTTGTTTTGTTTTGTCTGTATAATTGGATTAGAGTACAAATAAATAATATGCATCCAAAATTTTGCTCAAATATAAAGTATATTCAACTCTTTCACTAAAGTTCATTAAAATTAGTTTTAAAAGCTTTGTCTGCTGCTATAATCCAAAAATTGTAAACAATGTTTCTTTTACATTTTTTTTTAATACAGATATTTTGACAATTTTTATTGAAGGAATACAACTTTGCCTTTTAAAGATGTAATGCAAGTGGAGTAATGTCTTCAAGAAGGACTTTCATAAATAAGCTGTCTCCAGCAATTACATACTGTATAAACTAGGAATGCAAGTATGTTCTACATGTAGCCAGCTGTTGTTTTTGTAGTTGCCCATTTCAGCTTGTCAAGTTTATTTTAAGTCATGTTATAGGTCATTTTTTTAAAGATATTTCAATAAAAGTTTAAAATAAGGGATATGATATGCATTTAGTCTACTAGAAGAGTAAGCGTTTAAATATTAGGAAAATATTTTTATATTATGTTTAGTTTATTACAATTACAGGCCAACTTGAATGCAGCATCTCAGTCTGTGTATTATTTATTCATTTATTATACTAATACAAAAATTCCTAACACTAATGGTTATCAAGACATCAATCATTAACAAAGGTTAATTTCAATAATTCACAGGATTGAAAAAACCCCACCATATTCCTATTTTAAATTATTTGTGGTCATTATCAAATAATGCAGAAAAAGTTCAAGCTTATTTGATCAACATTTGTGAAAACACACATAAGTGGAAAACACTTTCAGAAAAGAATATTTATAAGTTGATCCATATAAATCTTTGACTACTCACTTTTGAGCTTGAATGCTACAAGAAACCAACAAAATACTTAAATTATTATTAATTCATTGCATTGCCATGGGGCAAAATTTTTAACTTTATTTGACTTGGAGATTTATGCTAACCAATGGGCTACTTTATCTCATTTATAAAACTGACACATTTTTTTATAATATTATAAAATAAAATAAATATATGATAGATAACATTTTAAGTTATATTTTTAATGTATGAGCATACTTCATACAATCAGGTTACAAAAGTATTTGCTTATGCTTGAAGCATCTCCAACATAGAAAACTACTAAGCAGCTCAAAGCTCTGAGTAAAGTTTGTTAAAAATATTTCCACTTTGTTTTTAAAAGTATTGCTAACAGTACCAGAAGGGACCTGAATTGTGCCAACATAAAAATTTATTACATTTGGTTTAAATGAATTAAAAATAAATAAATATGTTTCTCATTATTAATATATTATTTTTAATATTTCTCATTATTAATTATATGAGTGTAAAAGTATTGACACTCATATAATTAATTTCTCTTTGTTACTTTTCTTAAAATTCCAATATGCAGATGCTGCTTTTTTAAAAATTTTATTATTACCATAAACTTATTATAAGAATACAAATGCCTTATAAAAACAAACATTTTCAAGAATGAATATTAAAATCAATAAATAGAAATCATTAAACTTATCATTTATGTGAATTTTTTGATAAAAAATTTGATACTATTTAAATTAGCATTTTGAATGTTTTAAGTGAGTTATTTTTTATTTATAGCTGTATAAGCAAAATTACCGTTTGAAGGAAAGTTTGCACTTTTCGAAAAAAAAAATAGTTCATTAATCAATTCAATTTTTATAATAACAGAAGAATTCATAAAATGAATATTTTTAGAATTATTTATGTCTAACTTTTTATTTTTCATGAGTCATTTTTAAAATTTGAAAGGGGGAAAAAAGGCTTTTTATGAAAAAGCATGGAATAACAAGCATTACTCACTTAAGACTTCTGAATTTATAAAAAGAAGAGTATAAATTATTTAACACTCCTGCTTTTAAAAAGGCACATATACAAAATGAAGTTACAAGAAAAAATGCCTAGAAAAAAATTAGAATTCATTTTAGAAAAAAATGTTAATATTGATATTTTAAAGAAAGCAAGATGAAATTTAGACATCAAATAAAAAAAAATTAAAGAGGACAATTTAACAAAAACATTTTGTTAATTAAGATTGCTATAAGCCTAGACACTAAAATGAGAAGAAGAAAAAAATGGCTACCAATCTTTCTTTTAATTTTTATTTCACAAAACATTTAGTATCTTTTCACGATATATCTATATTGTGAAAATGTTTGAATATCTTGAAAATCAATTTAAAAATATTTAACAGCACATGCCAATTTAAACTCCTAAAGCATCTACTTTGATAATATTCAGTTTCCTTGACAAATAGAGAATACAATAAGGAAATATGAACAAAACTGAAAATTTTCCACTCGTACTTCTTTATAAAAATATAAAACATTTTTATAAAGAATTTAATTATTAGAATAATTCTCATATAAAATAAAATAAAACAAAATATTTTTTTTTTGATATAAGGAACATAGCAAATACACAGATAATTCATAGAAAAAAAAATATTTATTTAAAATAAGTAATTCATAAATTTTGAAATATATTTTTAAAAATTAATGAATTATGACTAAGTTTGAAACTTTAAAATTAAAAAAAATCTTTATTTACCACAAAGATTCATAAAGAAATTTTAGAATATATTTTTAAAAATTAAAGATTTATGAATAAATTTCAAATTTTAAAAATAATTTTACTGTTAATATATACAGAAAAAAAATGAATTCTACCTCAGACCAGAGATTTATGCATTCAAAACAAAATACATGTTCACAACATTCAGGATTCCCAAGATCTTGTCCCTTAAAATATTCAAGGCACACTGAACAGCGTTCCAGTTCATCTTTCCCGTCAAAGTTATTATCTTTTATTATTTTGAACTCTGTAAAAAATCAGTCATATGATAAAATTAAGTAAAAATATAGAAATGCTTATTATTCTTATGCTTATTATTCTTCTATTAATTATTATTAATGTGATATTATTCTATGGAAAATAAACTTTGTGAAATTTAAACATAACAATATGCAAATTTTAATAAATACTTAACATAATTAAAAACTTTTAGATTTATGCTTAGTGATATTAATTTGATATCAAATTAATCTAAATTTGCCTGTGCTAATAATTACATCATAATAACAACAAAACTTTTATTAAATATGAAAAAAGTTGCCTTCCTTTTTTCAGAATGAATACAATATAATTTAAACATCCTAAACACATACAGTTATATACATACTTTTAGAATACATACATCTTTAGAAATTAAATGTTCCATTATACAAAGAGTAATATATCAATATAAACATGATGAACTCGTTACATTTGAGAAGTGAAATAGCATTGCTTTTATTATAAATGTCCAACTTAGTGTCACCTACAGAGGAAAAAAAAAAATTGAATTCTCAATTGAAGAATATAGACTTGAAAAAAATGTTCAAAAATTTTATATAAATAATCATAAATAATGCAAAAAAAATATAAAAGTAATTTTAATAATAATAAAATTATTTTTAAAGCTATAGGTACAATTAAGAGTCCGTTGACGATGCCCCCAAAAAAAAAAAAAAAAATAATAATAATAATAAATAAATAAAAATAATTAAAAGTTAACATAAAGTAAAAAACAAGCTGTAGAATAAATTAAACTATTAACTATTATTAAAGACCAGACAGCTATTATTTAAATTAAGGTGCACATCGTGAAAGCAATTAATTAAAATTTAAAAGCCAAAAACTGCAGCTCAGATTCGCTTGAATTGATTAGCATAGCAAGACTCAAGCCACAGTGGTAGAATCCATCGCCGAGGAATAAATTCCCCGACGTTTCTTCAACGCTGGAAAGACTCCCAATGCTTATCGTAGATAGCTCTGGGCCTTTTGGAACTCGCCACACCTGGATGGTATACAGGTATTTGTCTAATCGCTTCATTGCGTATCTGAGGGCATTTGGAATGGAAAGAGTTAGAAATTTTGAAAATATAGTCCATAATAGGATCTAGATCAAGGTCTCTGTGGAGTTGTTTCCTTCTAACAAACCACAGAGCATTAACTATCATAGCTATCTGTTTATTTTGAAAGACTTGCAATTTCTTTAGATTAGTGATTGAGGTGGATGCCCAGATGGGGCATCCGTATAAGAGAATCGGTCGAAGGATAGATTTGTAGAGCAAACCTTGTGTCTGATTGCAAGCCTGCTCTTACGAAAACTAGGCTTTTAAGCTCAACGCTAGCAGCAGTTGTTTTTGCAACTACTTTGGAAATATGAGTATTAAAATTCAATTTAGAGTCTAAAACTAACCGCAGGTACTTGTATTCAGTGACCAGGGGACTGGTTGCCGAAAAAGAGTTGCATTTAGAATGGAACCAACGTTCCGCTTCCTAGTAAACAGAAGGCAAGCACTTTTCGTAGGATTAACTTTAATTTTCCAGGTGGTCAACCAATTTTCCAAGGTGGGAACTACTATTATACTGACTGCTTTGAGTCACACATAATTAGCATGTTGATTTAAAAAAAAAATAGATTACATTTTTAAATATTACATCACATTATTGCAATTTTTAACATTTTTTAACATTTTTAACAGCTTTAAAAAAAATAAATATTTTATACACAGGTAACTTACAATAATCAAACAATATGAATTGAAACGTTAATCAAACTAAACTATGAAATGTATAGCATTAGATAAACTATGAAATTAATAATGATACTGTATTTAATATTAAGATTGATATCTGAAAAAAGTAATAACAGAAAGATTTAATACCCTTGTCATTTTTCCCATTAGAACATTCCTCATTACCATGTTCTTTTTTTTCAACTTCACTCATTCTTACAGTGGAATCTATAATCTATAAATAAGATACAAAAATGTAATATAAAGACTACTGGCAATAAAGGGAAAAATGGCAAAATTAATAGCATGCTGCAGTATATAAACATTGATGCGTGAGTTTTATTGTAACACTACAAAAAAAAAAAAATATTTTTTTTTGCAAATTTCATAAAGAAATAATACAGCTAGTAAAACAGGCAGCCAAATTCAAATTTAAATATATACATATATTAAATTGTTCAGATGGCAGTGCTCAGAAATATATACACATAAATTATATAAATCAACATAGAAAATTAAAAACACATTTCAATTAAAATCAAAAAATTTTATATGATTAAACAGCATCATGTGTATTCTTTATTTGGGAACATTTGAATTTTACATATTTCAGAAATGAAAAGAAAAGACTATCTAAATCATAACTTTGCAGAAAAAAATTCTTTATATTTACAACACTGACATATTGCAGATTATATACATATATATATATACAATATACAGATCTTCAAAATATGTAGATCTTTTCTATCTCATTTGTTTTTACATCTTTAACTTTCTAGCTATGATTGATAATTAAGTGTACAAATCTTATCCAGACAAACATTGTCCTTTTTATCAGTGAGATATTAAAGTAGAATTAATCACATATAATTTTTTACATGTATCAAAATGCTCAACAGCTTAGTTGTCATAAGGGTACACATAAAATATTTCTTTTGTTGAATTATGCACTACAATAAGATTTCCTTTAATACATATGCTACTATAATAAACATAATTAAAAAAATTTTAGTACAAAGGTTACAAATCAAAATAATACCATAATGACGAAATAAATTATTTTTACTTATCTTACAAACCATTTAGCCGAGATCCAATAAACTTTATCAAAAATTATTGTATTCAGAGTGCAACATACCTGTATTGTATCTCATCATATACATTTGTAGACATATTTCCATTCATGCATCGTTGTATAGTAACAAGGAATAAAATATATTTAAAAAACAAAATGGGAAGTAATTCCTGAAGAAAACTATGTAAATAGTAAATGTAAAAAGATGTAAGAAGAGAAAAAAAGATGAACAACACAAATAACAATGAAAAAAAAAAAAATAGTCGAATTGATTTCAAAACCGCGCCAAGATAGTTTCAAAACATCTTAGCAAAATAAAGCTATTTTAAAAGACGACGATATATTCAGATTTGAATATTTTTAAACAAAATTTGTATTACTCACGATTCTTATGTCAATCTGTTTTCTGTAAACACAAAAAAGCTTAAGCCTGTCAATTCAGAAAAGTTATTTACTGAGCAGCTATACGCGCTGTTCAAAATCACCAAATAGCTCCCAAAGAGTCGATTTCTTGTAGGTATATTTTGAGAGGGAGAAATTGAGAAACGTGGAAGGGAAAAAAAATTCCGGCTTTTTTTTCCCCCTATTTATCATCTGAATATTCAATATAGTTGTCTTTCTACTTAGTAATTTTATGACATATAGAATTTATAAAAGATTCTTCGTTTGAGTATTATAAAAAGCAATTATAAAATGATTCGTTTCGATTTAAATTGTAGCTATTCACGTAAACTATCTGAAATTAAAAAACAAAAAAATAATTACACTTTTTTAAAATTTATTACATAATCTGATTTTTATAATTAATTACTACATTTAAAATAGTTTGAGATCTCATATTTTTTAATCTATTGAATAATTTAATAATTAATTCATAAATATTGTTGAATGATTTAGTAATTAATCCTTTATTTTCTGCTATTGTTTTCAAAGCTTATAAAGGTATTAATAAAAAATATAAAACTTAAATGTTTTTATGTTCATGAATGAAGTTTTGAGAGCTCAGAAACACAAAAGAAGAACATTATGTTCAGGACTAGTATTTTAATTGCAAACAGTTCCATCATCCTAGTCATTTCTGCTCAAGAGAATAAGTAAGTCAAACGTGAGGACCTTCACAACACGAAACATTTTTATAAAATCTCTAGTCATTTCGTCAGTTTGTAACTTTTGTTGAAGATAACACGCAACTAACTTCTTAAACTGTCCCAAAAAACACAAGAAACTTTGCCATGGCTGTCACCCAAAGTTAACAACATCTGAGAAGCAATAAAAAATGTATCAAAAAACATCTGGGAAGCATTAAAAAAAACCCATCAGAGGACATTTACCTGCTCCTGCTTCTCTTGATGATTTATCAACTCGCAGGTGTAATATAAATTATGAAAACTCTTCAAGAACTAACTGCACTAACCGCACTACTAATACTAAAATATCACGCCATAGAATGCCAATCATTCAGAAAACTGATCTTCTGCATATTCAAGATTCTGATTGTTTTTATTAGAGAATTGTGATAACACAAGGAAATCGCAAACAATAAATTTTAATAAAAGAATAAGGATAATTTTTTCAGACCTTTATTTATTTGAACTGGCAACTGGCGTACAGGTTACGGATACCAATGGGGATATATCCCTAAACCTCCTCATCTTAATTCATAAATAGAATTTTAATTTTTAATTGGCCGCTTTAATGTTTGTAAATATAAAATAACTAGATAAGGTTTCTAAAATTCAATTAAATGGTACTCAAAAGTTAAAAATACTAAAAATAAATAAAAATAAAATACAAAAAAAAAATTAAAAAATAAAAGAATTTAAGTCAAGTTTAAATTAGATACAATCCTTTATTTGAAGATTTTATAAAAGAAATAAAAGAAATAAAATTTTATGGAATAATTATAGACGGTATACAGTCAGGAGCTACGTAAAGCACAAAGAAATTCTGGAACAAGATTCGTCTCAATACCTTACTCTTAGAAAGATTCTCATCAATTTCTTCAAACAAAATAGCTCTATTTTACAAACTTGTGATCATATTTTAAAGTACGCAGCCTCTTTTCCACCATATCTCCATCTTTAAAAGATAATTTTTCACACATCACTTCAATGATCACAGATCATTATACTGTTATTACTTGTAATTCAATGATCAGTTTCTTTTAACAACAATAATCATTCAACTGATATAAAAAAAAACTCTCAAAGACAACTTCCTCTTTATCTAGGTGACGCAGTTAAAGAATAGCACAAAAGAAAACAATTCCTGTTTGGAAAATCACACTTCCAAAGAGAGAATCAAAATTAAAAATTTGCTGTACTCAGTAAGAGTTAAGAAATATAAGCGTATAGACTTCGAGCAAACCAATATTTTCACGTAGCAACTTCCACCACGGAAATAATAATTGTGGATCTCACAAAAAAAGCTTCAAGTACGGTGTCATCTTTCTTTCTTTAAGGATCCCACTAATTTAATTAATGATCTCAATAACATACTTAATATTAACAATTCTTCCATCCTATGTGGTGATTTCAATGCTCCTCACACATCCTGGCGATGCAAACGTGATGATAGCCCATTGTCAATTTTGCTTTAAAATCTGGTGCAGAAATTTTTGCTCCTACCACTCCCACTAGGATTACTAACTCCTCCTACTCAATTATCGACCAAACCCTTCTAAATAACTTTCATGACCCCTTCACTATTGAATCTCTATCTGAATTATCGTCCGATCATAACCCTGTTATTGTAAATTTTTCTATTACCTATCAACCCTTAAATCTTGTGAGAAATATCTCTACTAATTGGTCTAAATTCCATAACCTACTTGCTAATTTTCCCCTGAGAATTTTGATTTAGATTCTAAACTAACATTGATACCGAAGTTAATAGAATTACCAAACTAATGCATAAAGCATACACTAACTCTTCTAACCCAATTAAAAAGAATAATATAAATTTCACTCCTCCTCATATTAAAACACTCTCTGGAGAAAGAAACAGAGCACGTAAAAACTGGCAAATTCTACCGCCATCACTCCACTAAAACCATCTACAACAGGGCACAAGCCAAGCTTCGTAAAAGCTATTTACGCGTTCACCCAAAGCACCTGGACCAATCGTCTTCAGACACTGGACTTTGCTGATGGCTCTATCTGTCAAGCTATAAAACAATTAAAAGGTAAAAGCATAATATAACAGCGCTTAACTCGCCGAATTCGTCTCCTGTTACAAAGGACCAAATTAAAAGTGAAATTCTCGCGGATAGTCTTCAGAGTCAATTCCAGCCAAATAATCTTACTAATCATCTTACTAACATTACTGTTAAAAATTCAATTCATAAATTAAATTCTCTTCCAAACTCCCATGAAATTATTAATACTAAAGTTGATTATATTTACGATTATATCTCCAATCTTAAAATTAATAAAGCCCCGGGTCTGATAATATTACTAATAAAATGCTAAAAAAAAACTCCCTTAAATTTTATTTCTAGAATAGCTAAATTAATTGATGCAATCTTTAATCTTGCATATTTCCCTACTATCTGGAAAAAAGCCATAGTGCTCCCCATTCTTAAGCCAGGAAAAGATCCCTCTAATTACCGCCCCATTTCTCTCCCTATCCACTCTAAGTAAATTAACCGAATTTATCATTCTAAAAAAAAAAATCAAAGCTCATTTGACTAAATATTCTATCATGATTCCTCATCAGTTCGGATTCACCTCTAAACTTTCCACCACTCATCAATTACTACGACTAACGGAATTGATCTCTGAAGGATGCAAAATGGGGTCGTTTTCCTTGATGTTGCAAAAGCATTCGACAGGGTCTGGGTCGATGGTCTACTTCACAAATTACACGTTTACAAATTTCCACTCTACATTATTCTTTTAATCCAATCCTATCTCAATAATAGATCTTTCTCTGTTAAAATTAATGACTATTTCTCCTCTCAGAGGAGTATCAATGCAGGCGTGCCCCAGGGCTCCCTTATTGGTCCGTTTCTGTTTAACCTTTACATAAATGATACTCCTATTACTAGTTTATATGCAGATGATACAGCAATCGCGGTCTCTTCTAACCACTTTCAGGATCTCACTATTAAATTAAATCAATATCTCAAGCAACTTGAAGCTTGGCTTACTAGCTGGAAAATTAAAATAAATGTAGAAAAAACACAAGCTGTACTCTTCACGAGACGCAAAATTCCTCCGCCTAATGTTTTCCTATTTAACCAACGAATTAACTGGACTAACAATACTAAATACTTAGGAGTATACCTTGATAGTTAGTTAAAATATTCTAATCATATTAACCGCATTAAACGTAAATATAATATTTCTATACGCATGGCTTTGTCCATTCATTAATAGAAAATCCCTTTTATACTTAGATAATAAACTAATTATTTACATGTACTATTTGCGCCCCATCATCACATATGCTGGCCCAGTTTGGGGTTCCGCTGCAAAATACCACATCAACTACATCAAAAGAATTGAAAATAAAATTTTAAGAATGATTACTGACTCTCCTTGGTATTTTAGTAATGATGACATTCGTCACTGTCTTTCCCTCCCCTCTATTCAAAAATTCATGCTCAAGCTTGCAGAAAATTTCTATGCAAATCTTGAACACATCCCGAATGATGAAATTCGTAATCTTCCGAGATACGATTTCCATCTTCCGGAAAATGCTAAACGCCCAAGGGCTGTTCTTCACAACTTCAAAAGCTGCTAGACGAACTAGCTCAGTTGTCAAGAGCGTTGTTCCGCGCAGTTGAAAGACTTGGAGGTTCAACCCTGACCTGTGCCTTTAGTCTTCATTCCTAGCAACGAAAATCCCATCCTACTGTAGATTCCATTTTTCTTTTTAAATTTTGGATTCTTTAATTATTCTGTTTATTTTATTAATTTTTGTTTTTTATTATATTTTCTCCTTGTTATTAGCTATTTTATTAATTTTTTTTTTTGCTTATATTTTAACATGGGACATTTCTCTTACATCACCTCACCTCCTTTTAACTATCAATGTTTTTTTCCTTCATCAATATTACTAAGATGCAGATATGAGTTTTAGGCAACTTCGGGGCCAGAGCACTCCGATATCCTGTAAAGACGACGACGATTCTCTTTCCGAGAGCACTTTCCTTTCGATCCTCTAAGATTTTCCCCTAAAATACTTCCCTATCTCTCTCGGAGTTTCCTCTTTAATCGTTAATATTATAAAGATATCATAAAAGTGGTAGAGTTATAAGAGGGCCTGAATGACCGAGTGGCTAGCGCTCGATACCACAGGTTGCGAGCTCCAGTCCCGGTGGTGCAATGGATGTTTGTGTAGTAGTTCGGAATCACCTTAAACCGTAGGTCCCGATCTAACATGATCGTAGAGCGTTACGGAGAATGACGTATTAAATAGGGAAAATCGAACTGTTCCTATACAGTGATTAAGGGGATCATAATCCTTGTTGCTTCGCATCCCCATATACCCTTTCGATTCAAGTAAGGGTTATAAGAAACAGTGATGATTGGGGATTCATTATTTTTTCACTAAGAGTGCTATTTTTTTTTTATATGATGTCCAGTCAAAAATGTTGAAACAACTTATCTTATTAATATGATGAAAAATTTATCAACAAAAAACTGACAGCAAATGGCAAATCATTGTGATTTTATGGATATTGCTGACAAAAATAAATAAATAATATGGGCTTGAATGGCACGCTGGTGGTTTGGTTCGAGTTCATGGATGTTTGTAGTGGTTCGAATCCAAAACCGTGACAAAATGGCAAATCATTGTGATTTATGGATATTGCTGACAAAAATAAATAAATAAATAAAAGTCAGAGATTAATTGATATAATGCATCAGATTCACTCTTCTCTTTAAGATCGTTTTAATGTTATTAGTAATTTTTATTTTCATGTTTTGATTCATTATTTTTTCTTTCTGTTGTTAATACTGTGATTTTAATAAATAATTTTGTAAATTAATTTTTCATATAATTTTTCATTTGAAATCAAAAGAAAGATTTGTAATTAAATTACTTTAAATTACTGTATAATTTATTTTTTATTTAGTATATTGATTGCAAAAATATCAATAGCAAATAAGTATTTTTATTTCTATATTGAAAACTGAGAAATTAAATAGATCTATGAGGGACGGAAAAAAAGAAAGATCATTATAATTTAAAATAACTGAAATTTAACTATATCATATTTTTAAACAAATGAAAACAACTCTTCTTTATTTGAACGTAAACCAAAAGAAATCTTTTAGAAGGTTTAAGAAATGGTAAGCCAGCATAACATATTGTTGTGTAATGTGCTGCAAAAGTTAATGGATAAAGAACCACAATGTATAATTGTAACATTAATTTCTAAAGTATGTAAGAAAGTAAAGATGGCAATGGAAGGGATTTAAGATTTATTATTAATTTCTTAGTAATTTGGGATAATCAAGATTTAGAATTCTGTACTATTATATAATTCTAATATTTAATCAACATAAAAAAGCTTCTTCATAATTGCCACATTATTTAGTTGTGTGCATACTATTTTAAATATGTTTTTAGGTATTATATAACTAGTTGATATTCTCTTTAAGGTTAAATTTTTCATACTTTGGTCTTTTAGAGACTGTTTGCTGGTGAATTGGTCATCTTTTATATTTTTAATTTTTATATTTGAGATATCAAAAAACAAATTCATGCATTTCATGGTTAATCTAATGACCAGTAGTAAAAAGATTTTTTTTTTTATTTATTACATCTATACACTAAAATTTTCTTTTCATTTTATACATGTTCATTACAATATTAAGAAAATTCAAAATGATAAAATTATTTACATTTTAAAAACCATTATTCTTGATTAATAATTGACAAAATATTTCTTCTTTAATTATTATAGATATTGAATCACAGTTTTCTAGAAAATAAAATATTTCTTAAAATGAACTTCACATTTCTTACAGACAAATTCCAAAATCATTCTTAATTGTTTATCATTTCTTAAGTGATATAAGTGAAGTTTTTTAAAGTGTAATAGCTACTAATACTGTTTACCTTTGCTCGATTGTGAACATTTGAGATTAAAAAGGGTCTAAAAATTAAATTTAAAAATAAATTATTTACTAAAAAAGTAATTGGTGTAATAAAAATATTAAATTTTTTAATGTTATGAATAATACATATATTTTTAACTGTTGGTAATTACTTTGCAAATTTATTATCAGATAAAATAAATGTGAATTATAATTTTGTGCTTTGTATAATTTTATTTATGTTGTTGGTTAAATTTGTTTATATAATTTGCATTTCAATCTGTAAAAAAAAAACATTCTATCAAATATTAAAGGAAAAATTTCATTAACTAAGAATTGGGAGACTAAAATATGAATAAGCAAATTTTAAATAAAATTGAACCAATAAATAAAATTCTTCCCAGTATTACATCTTTTTTTTTTTAAATTATAATACAGAGTTAATTTACAAACCAATGGATTAATTGTTAGTAATATGATACATAAAAATGAGATAAATAAAAGAAAAAACATATTAATTAAAAATATGAAACAAGGAGAATTAATATACATTATTGCAATTATCACTATCATGCGATCAATACATGTGCTAATTTTTAAAGGTAAATGACACAATATTTTTAT
The DNA here is from genome assembly GCA_021605095.1 of Caerostris extrusa. NCBI lineage: Eukaryota > Metazoa > Arthropoda > Arachnida > Araneae > Araneidae > Caerostris > Caerostris extrusa. The sequence goes on along the minus strand of BPLR01008959.1, from coordinate 10,097 downwards.
GGTGTTTTAAATACCACTCTACACATCATATATATTGTGTTCTATTATTTTATAAAATGAAAAATAAATCTAATTTCAGTGAAATGAAATCCTTATTTATTTTTAATATTATTATTAACTTGTTCATTATAAATGTATTATTATTTCTCTAAAATGAACAAGACCAAGTTCTTAAGTTCATTATATAGGACATCTCAAAAGCAATAACTTCCTTGAAAACTACATTTATTTTTTAATTATCTGACTCTTTTAATTATCTTTGATTTCAGCATTGATAAAAATTAGTTAAAAGTATAGTCTTCTAAAAGATTCTTTGAATTCCATAATGATATCCTTGTAAATATTGGAAAAATTAAACAAATTTAAAAGAGAAATAAAAAAAAGAAACACTCACATTTTTATGTTTTATAATTCACCTCTTTTGCATAATCTTAATTTTTAAATGTAATAATTTTTTAAAAAATTGTAAACTTTTTTTTTTTTTTTTATAAAAAATTATTTTTTACATCTTATTTTATATATATGAAAATTTCAATAAATTTGTTGATGAATGCTATTTAAAACTTTCATGCAATATCTCTGTTTATATTCATTTTTTATGTTTGATAAACAAGAAATTACAATGCCTAATAATTGAATATGGTTTATATATTAAGCAATAAATAAATATAAACAGATTTCATTGTTTTCTAGTTATTTTCAATGCATTTTTAGAATAAACATTTTTTTAAGAAACACTATAACTATATTCATTTTAGATATTGTAGTATGAAAAAGTGTAATGAATTAAAAAGATAAATGAACTATAACAATTTTAAAAGAGTTGGTTAGTCTGTAGTTACTCATTTATCTGTAATCATAAAGAATTTTACTATATAAAAAACATAATTATTTATCTTTAATTGATGGCAGTCACAAAATATTAAAATTATTGCCACCCTTAAAACCAAACATAATATAAAATTGATTATGGAATAAGGACAAGAGGAATAGAAGTTTCTTACACACAATATAAGTTACAACACTAAATTTTTAAAATGAATTCACATTTATTTATATATACTTACTTTTACTATTTACTTATATATCTTTATTATACAGAATTTAAATAATGATGTTTATTGATTTGTAAACTACATCGCTATTTAAAAATATGAAATTTTAATAGAAACTTTTAATACAATTCTTTGAGAATTATAACCATAATCACACACATATTATAATACAAAATTATTTTAATAAAAGAAATTACATGACTCTTAAATGTTACTTGGCAATTAATTTCTAATTTAAAAACAATGCATTTCAGTTTCCTAAATAATGTTTGTTACTCACATATATTGGTATATCATTCTGCGTATATAACTTTATTTTTAATACATAAATTTCAAAGTAATATTAATTTTACTGATGATTAAATTTTTAACATACAATCGGTCATATGGTGCATTATTGAGATTTTATTTGGAAATCTACGATTTTCGGGAAACGCTCTTCCCAGATATTCCGATTCTTCGAGATTTCCCTCCTTTTCTCCAAAATTTGGAATGGGATCTCTGGAGAATTCTCTCTATAATATAAATAAAAAAAAGTAGTTATTATTAAAATGTTAATTTCTACGTATAAAAAAAGTAGTTATTATTAAAATGTTAATTTCTACGTATAAAAAGCCTTATTAAAAAGACATTTTGATTGACAGACGTTTTTAAGTACGACTCTATTCCCATCAAATATTCATATTGACTTTTACAAAGCATCCATCTGATATTTCTACCACTTTTAATTTAATCTCACTGTATATATGAGCAATTTTTGAACTTGCGAATTCATACTTACCTGGCACTGGAGTCATCCCTGATCAAGAAGGGGGATCTCCCGAGCAGAGGCCCATCATAGCACTTCGATGGGCTGACGTTCGCCACATCCGCAAACTGCGGTTGCTTGGGGTGCATAATTTTTGGTAGTTGGGGCTGCGTACGCGCGGCCCCAGATTATTCAATAGCAGAAATATTTGAAAATCGATTTTGTAGAAACACGAATTATGTTTAAGAATGTCTGTAAAAATCGAAGGTGTGAGATTTTTATTAATGTCATATGAAATGTGAGATATGCTTGATTTGAAATCGAGCAGAACATGGTAGAGTAATGTATTATTTGTTTAGTAACTTTTACACTTATCTAAGAAAAGATATTCACTTAAAGTGTCTGTTAACCATAAAAAAAATATAGATCCCTGTTAAGTTATTTGTTTCGGAAAACTAGAGAACGTTTTCACATAACTATCCAAAGATTATGTACAATTTTAGTATATTCTCAGAAAAATTTTAAATGTCACTGTGGAAAAAAAACATAAAATAAGAAACGATGCGTGTGTCATTATGTAATATTCATTTCATTATTTCACTTATTTTTTTATTATTATTCTATTATATTTATGTATTAATTTTTTCTTTTAATAATTTCATTAACATTGTCTGAAAATACTTTTTTTATTCATAAATATAAAAAGTAACTAATGTTACTTTTCTATAATCCATGGAACTTAAAGAAAATGCAAACTCACCATCACTTACACATTAAGAGATAGAGGTCGCTACGGTATTCCTACAACTTTTAATGATCAACCACATGTTATTGGGTAGCTTTTATAAGTACAATCCGTTTCCCCGTTCTAGAAACTTAAAATTTCCAATATCTCTCATTCTATGGTCGTGGTCAATCTAACAGATTTAACACGCTCATTAGAATAGTTTCGGTCAGAAATGTTGAATTCTTTTTCAAAGTATATTGTAAAAAAGTTAAACATAAAAGAATATTTTATAGTGAAAAAAAAATCTTCGCGATAACAAATTATCTCATTCTATTCACTAATGGGAAAGCTAATACCACAGACATAATCATTTATGTGATTGTAATTGATGAGAACATTTTTTTTGAAATTGATTTGTTGTTTGCTAATTGTTTTTGTTTTTCTGATTTGTCATGTTGCGACGCAACTTGGAGCAACCGCTAGCTTCTATCTTGTTTCAGTACAAAGACAATGAAGAAATGCTTTGCGAGAAAAGTACGGTGAAGACTATTAGGAAGCTTGTCCAAATAGATTTAGAAAAGAAAAAGAAAGAAATTATGATACTATAATGGTTTAATATAAAAAAATATAAATAGTATTAATAATGGTAATAAAGAAAAACGTGAAATGAAAATTGCTTAGTCAGGCGAAATGAATGCGAAAACGAATTTGGTGTCTGCAGTGGAACAAAGTACAAGGTCAGCACTTTGAATGGTGAAGAAATAAGAGAGCGTTTTCTAAATACAGACTAGCTGGTGGACAACAAACAAGTCAAAATCAGGAAGCAGTATTAATTAAGAGTGCAGTTCGCGGGCGTTTAGCATTTTCAATATCGTAATCAGGCAGCCTTTTTGATCAAATCGTTATTAATGTTTGGGAGATTGGAATAATAAAATTTTTATATTACAATCAAATTTAAATTTTGATAACTAATTATAAAAATTCGTTGTAGATTTTCGGAGTGCATTGGTCGCGCAGCGACCATCAACCTCCGTCCTTGAAAAAATAGGGTTCTTGTCGATTGGTCTAAGCCCATTGCCAGTGTGAAAAAATGCTAAATTTATAGAAAAAGATGATTGAAAGCATTGGTCCTTCAGAAAGAGGAAATAGTGATTTTAACTATTGATATTTAAAACAGATCACCGTCTTTTGCGGTTTTTGGGGGAGAAATATTATAGCTGTAATTTTGAAGATCTTGTAATACAAGATTGTTAGAGTTGGGGAGATTATTATAAAAATTAATCGCTAGTTTTTCAACAAAACTGGGGATAGAGATGTCATATCGTATTTCCACATTTCTGAAGAACCAAGGCGAATCCGTGATCATTCGGATAATTTTGTTTTGCAGTCTTTCGAGAATTGTGATGTTTGCTTTAGAAGTAGAGCCCCAAACTGGACTCGAATATGCTATAATGGGTCTGAGGTAAGAAAGGTAGATTAGCTTTTTAAGTTCAATTGTTAGTGAGGAGTTTCTACGTATTAACGGAAAGAAATTTCTTAATTGGTTATTAAATTTATTGCGAAGGTATTTAATGTGAGAGCAATAGTTAAGATTCTTATCTAATATCACACCTAAGTATTTTGCTTCTTTAGACCAGGAAATGTTAGTATTATAAATGGTTATGTTAGGAGTATTAAATTTATTTTTCCTGGTAAATAGTACTGCTTCAGTCTTCGCGACGTTAAGTTTAATCTTCCAATTGTTAAGCCAATTTTCGAGCTTATAGATATAATTTTGTAGATTTTTCTGTATAATGTGTGTGCGCCGCCCCTGAGTAATTAAAGCTGTATCATCTGCGTAGAGAGCTAAAATAATTTTGTGATCTTGAGGAATGTCATTAATATAAATGTTATAAAGAAATGGTCCCAAGATCGAGCCTTGAGGTACCCCAGCAAGAATATTACAGACTTTGGAGACAGTATTTCCAACAGATACAACAAAATTTCTTTTCGTTAGATAGTTTCTGATGGTAAGAATTAAAAAAGAAGGATAATTAAACTTAATCATTTTATAAATCAACCCGTCAATCCACACTCTGTCGAATGCTTTTAGCGACATCCAGAAAAATAGCAGCAGTATCTCGCTTTCAGGAAAATCCTTCAGATATGGTTTCAGTAATATTATACAGTTGGTGGGTGGTGGAAAGATTTGTAGCGACACCTATTGATGGAAAATGGAATACAAATTGAACGACTTCTACTTTCCCTGTTAAAAAAGGGAATTTTCCCGCTAGAATGAAAACAGAACGTAGTTGGCGTTAGAAATTGAATAAAAGATGTTGTAAATGTGAAAATTGATTATCGTCTTTTATTTTGCCGCCTAGATTTTAATAACACTACGCAACCTTTACAATACCGCCACATACTTGGTGACCCGTGAATTGTTTGCAAACCGTGAATTATTTACAAAATGACTGAAACTAATGAATCGGCGGAAAAAGATGAAGTAGCTCGGTTAAGTGTCAAAATGCCTCCTTTTTGGCCCCATTACTAAAGTGGAATACTATCCATTCATTATTACAACGATCAAATGTGCCGATTTTCAGCAAATTAGTTGAAACAGCGCCATCTATTAATTCGAATTTTAATTATTTTTATATAATGTGAGAAAAATTCCAACGAAATTAATTTCTAAATTTTTGTATATTTCTAAAATCATATTAATTTATGAACATAACAATGTATATAAAAAATATTAACTAATTAAATCATTTATAGTGTAAATAGTTTCTAAGATTTGCTGTAAATTAAGCCAAATACAATTTATAAAGATTTCGCAAAGCGGTTAGATATTAATTTAATCGTAACAAAATAACATTCCAATATGAGAATTTTTGTAAAATATTTCATATTATGGTTGCTTAATATATAATATTTCATATTTTTAAAGAAATTGATTCAATTTTCAACAAAAAATGACAGATGTTATTAAATTTTTTATCTACCACTTTTTTTTTTTATCAGGTTTGAATATATATATAATAAATTAGTTACAAATTTTCAAAAAGGGTGTCTGCCTGCTACATGGCACATAGTTCCATTAAGAGCTGTGCAGAATCGCTAGCAAGAGATTCTGGACACATAATTTTTGGAAACAGGGGCTGCCAATGCCGCCATTGCATAATGGCGCCCCTATAAGTTAACATGTAAGAACTCTTAAATAAAAAACATGGTGGAGAATTAGAGTAAAATTGTGGTTTGGTATTTCGTTAAAGATGGCAGTCAGTGTAGGCTACTTCTATCGTGAAAGGTGTACTAGTTAGGAACTGAACCCATTACATAATGCTTTTAACTTATTTATTAACGTTTCTCTGAAAAAAAGTGTTTGTTGAGGAGATAATTTTCTTCGTAAAACAGTACCAATTAGATCAAAATAATTTGTCTGTTTTCACGTAATTCGGTATCCTTAACCTTTTGTTGTACTAACAGTTTTCTTTGTTATGTGGCGGCTTTGTAATATTATACATGTTGGTGGGGGCGGAAAGATTTTTAGTAAATCCAAATTGTTGAGGGATTAGTATATTAAGATTAGCAGAGTTTTTCATTCAGAATATTAGCAATTACACGTTCAATTATTTTACTGAGACAGAAAGCAGAGAGATAGGACGGTAACTATTAGGAGAAGTAGGGTCTTTTCCAGGTTTGCGTATCGGAAGAATGCGAGCAGTCTTCCAACACTGAGGAAAATAGTTAGTATTAAGAATGGCATCAGTAATTTTACAAATTTGGAGAATGAATTTGAAAAAGGCAAAGTTTTTTGAGCATTTTATTAGTGATTGAGTCAATACCAGGGGTTTTTGTTAATTTTAAGAGAAGAAATACATTCGATAATAAAAGAAGCTTTAGTAGCTGGGATATTGTCAGCATCCTTATTTTTGCGCTAAGAAGGAAGAAATAGTATATTTTGAACTTCATTAGATGTATTAAGATTATTAGTATCGTTTTCAGTAAATTGGTATTTTTAAAGTGTCTGGCAAGAACGTCTGCTTTGTCAACGTTGGAGGTGACAGTCGTTTGATTATTAGTCAGGAGACGCAATTGTGACCGCTTCTTTCTAAAAGATTGTGTTAGATTCCGTGAGTGTTCCGCCCCCGCATTCACTGCTTGTAAACCGTTCGTCCTGCAGCATTCCTTCTTATATTTAGATAGCCCTACGGAAGATGTTCTTGATGATGATTGTAGTTGTTTTTACTAAACAGATCTCTGGCGAGATTTGCCAGAGTTTTGTTGTTATTGCGATTAGTAATATGGTGGAAAATAAGTACGGTTGTTAGTATTAATTGGCTTGGAGGCAATCTTGAGAGTATGAGTTAGTTTGTTAGTGAGTTTCTTCGAGATAGCATTCTTTTTATCTCTTCAGGACTTGCTAGGTGAATAGGGAGAAATAAAAGTTATTATCAAGATAGGATGAAAAAAGAGACCAGTTAGTGGTTAGCTTGGGATTTGTAGTGAGATAGGACAAGTAAATTTATAGTCAATGATGACAGGGTTAAGTAGATCTAAGGATAATTCATCAAGGGAAGAGATTGAATAATTAAAGTGAAGTTGTTAGTGACCACAAGTTCAATTATAGAAGAGGAGTTAGTACCGATTCTGGTCAGAGTATTAGGTGCTAAATTTCACTACATTAAAATTAGTAGCATAATTAAGTAGAGTGTTGCCGGTGTTGGTTGTTGTAGTGACAGCCCCATGCAGTGTTGTGAGCATTAAAATCTCCACCAAGATTACACCATTGTTTAAAGAAAAGAGAGAGTATTCAGATTACTATTGAAATTAACGGATGCAATATGCATTAGGCACATAAACAGAGGCAATTGTTAAAAGATGAGAAATTAGGAAAGTTGGAGAAACAATTGTGGATTTAATGCCAATTTGATGCGGAGTAGCAGTATGAGTGTGCGGTAGAGAATTTTTAAAAAAATACCCGAATACCAGAGACTGATCCTGGAGACCATCATTACTTCTAGAAAATGTATCCCATTAAGAAAGGTGTTTGTGAGATTTTAAGGTGAGTTTCCTGAAGCAGTACTAGATCTGGATTATAGTTATTAATAAATTCAGTAAAATCAAGCATTTTATAATATAAGTTACATGCATTCCATAGCATAAGTGTAGGAAACCAACGATTATTGATGAATAATGGAGAAGGGACGCCAGGCCACACAAAGATTCGAACTTGTCTGCTTTATTATTTGCAGAGCTAACTGTTGGATGAGACCATCCACGTTGTTTAAGTTACTAAAAATTGACACAAATTCTTTCATAATGAAAAAGTGATTTTTGAATACCATGTTATCAGAGAGACTCTGTAATTCAGCTCAGTTGGTTTTGAGTTGTAGACATTGTGAGTACACATACTGTTATGTTTTGCTGCCGCCAAAAGTGTGAGAAGTAGCATTAACTGGTCGTGGATGTGGGGTGGCCCAGAAAGTAGTAATTCTGTGGAGTTAGGTTTAATTTTGAGGAACTTAGACATCCTCTCCATGCAGCAGTATGACTCCGATTCCCCACAGTTGATACACACATCTAGAATTTAGAGACGTTCCTGATTTTGGCACTCCTTATGGGAAGTGTTCTTTCTCCGGCACCCTTTAAGCATCTGTGGCTTGAAACTGGGCTGAAATTTTGCCATATTAGAGCTATATAACTTGTTAACATTTGAAGTATTGTAATGTAACTGGCCTTTTATTGAATTTTTCCACAGTGACAGTTAGGTATAATAGTCATTTAATTTAAAATTTCATTATTTTTATTAGATCTACAAAGAAATTTGGAATGTTGGGAGAGGTTGTTTGTCCTTAGTGCGCGTGAGTTGGTATAACTTTTTCAAACTGCAAATTTCTTTTTTTCTGCAAGAGCAGCCTGAATATCCTCTATCGAGTATTTTTTGAAGTCCTTTTGATAACCGCCTTCTAGAGGCCTTAAGAATTTTGGAGTGATGATAAAGAATCTGCACCTGCTTTTATTGAGGTATCTGGTGATTTCACGATGCTGATCCTCGCTGTTGGGAAACATTTTAAGCATTTTCCTGTTAACTTAACGTTCACAGTGCTATTGAAGGCTTCATCGAATTTTTTTAAGCATTTCTTGCAAGTTTGATTGCGGTTTGGACCATGATTGAGGAAGCTTCCTCTCTACTATAACCGTTTACTCTGATTCATCAGTTACGGCAGTGCTAGCGTAGCATATTTATTATCAGTAATAATTTTGATATTTTCAGCATTGCCGGAGATAAAGTTTGCCTTAGCCGTATGCTTTCGATTAGTTTTTTAAAGTCTTTAGAGCTATTAGCCTATCATTATGAGAGGATGTCTCACTAGTTGCACGTTTAGTAGTAGTTTTTGACTACTACTGTTAGAAGCGACATAGAAACGATGCCGTTAGTCTTGCGTATACTGAAGGACTGCCAAATAATTTAACATTAATAAAAACAATTAAAATTAATACTAAAAACAAACAACTTTTACTTTTAATGAATACTAATATATACAGTTACAATTAAATTTAGGATTTTTACATTGGCACTTTTAAAACAGAATAAATAAAAATGTTTATAGAGAAATAATCATAATATTACGCATACCAAACGAAATATTTCATGTGTGTGTAGGCAGTGATTTACCAGTAGCTCAAAACCTTTAAAACAAAGGGTTTCACAGCCAATATAAGCAAAGCTGAGCATGGATATAGATTATCCATGTACTCTCTCGCAGCAAAAATATGTCTACAGGCTCACGCACTGTCGCAGATAGCTCCTCTCCTTCCTCCCGGGGTCTTCTTTTCTGCCCGCAAAAGTCTTTCATCACCCCACCAAACCGACCGGTTTTTACTTTGACCTCACCTTTGGCCTTCACCACCCATACTTGGACCTTTTGGGAACGGGAGGTAGTCATCTACCCTCCTGGATTCATCAAAAAAAAAAAAAGGAAAATACACTTTGCCCCTCACACAATGGGATACTCTACAAGCTACAACATCCTCCCCCACCTTTAATTTAGGCGGGAGCCAAAATTAAACCCTAAATTTTCTTACAACTATTTTGCTATGGATATACATCTATTAACATAAAAATTAAAATTAAATTGAACACTGCTTCATGCCAAAGATAAACACATAAAAATAAAAATATTATGAACTAAATAAAATTACAGCATATAAAAAATAGTTCACCACAAATCACACCAAATTGAGTAATTTCAAAGAAAATAATAGTCTTTCTATTTACAGTCTCAAACATTATTTCTTAGATGATTAAAACAGTCGTCCATATCTGACCTGTTTTCAGTTGTCAGAAGGTGAGTAAGCAGGATTCCAGAAGTTGAATACCTAACGGTAAAGTTTTTGAATTGGTCATGTCAGGCAAAAACCACTACTCGTTCTCAAATTCGTACTACCCTGATGCACCATCTCTACTGCTGTAGATTTTTTCCGCTCTTGCCTCCATAGCCACATGACACGTTTTTTGTTTTCCAGTTCGATGAGAACAATGTCCCCGACTTTAAGTTCTTTGGCACGTGGCTTTGGCCTT
>BPLR01008958.1:0-74235 GCA_021605095.1 Caerostris extrusa | reverse complement strand
ATAATTTTATAGTTTATAATAGATTGGAATACTTTGAATAAAATATTTTTTTAATGTTTATTTTTTTATGAAAATATCTGCCTATACTTACAAATTAATGTCCAATGTTCTAATGATTTATGAAAATCTAAAATCATATGAATCATATCTATCATACGAATTTTCAAAGTAATATGACCCGCGGTTTATACATTTCTAGTTATATGAATATTGATAGTGGATAGCATATGCAAGAATTATTATTAAGATAATTTTGTTAATTTCTTTAAAAAAAACTAGTCAACTTTTATTTTATATGAACTGTGTTTCGTTTCGGAATAAACTTTTCACACTGCTTATGAAAAGTAGACAAGTTCACAAAGAAAGATAACAATAATAAAAAATTGTAAGTAAGTTTATTTTTCTGCCAGGGGCATTTCAGCTTATAAAACTGATGAAAGCCTTTCATCTGCTCTCGTAAATAGGAGGCGGGCGTTGGATAAATAAATAAAAAAAAAAGCGAAAAACCCCCGAAAAGAAATACATCTCGGCATGCTTTGTGACTCTAAGATCTGAGTTTGACATGAAACAGCCGATAATGGGTGTTACTATATTGGGCCATGGTTTTTTCCTTCTTCTCGCTGAGCAGAACCCAAGAAGTGAGGAATAAAGAAAAGTTGGAGAAGTTTCGCTGCTTTTCTGCAATCTCGGCAAGCGGCCTCATTGACACGTGATCGGAACGGTGATTGATTGGCATTTTGTATGTCGGATCGAAAGGGTTGGGGCACCTCTCCTTGGCGACTTCTCTCTTTAACGGTGGAGGCTTCCTCTGGTCACGAGAATGTGGTGGAGTACAATACATAATAATCAATACAAAACAACAATCGACTCCATACATAATAACCGATGTGATTACGTTTCTATACATAATAATCCCACATGAACAGCTTAAAACACTATGCCTTGGGTCTTCGGTTCATTTTTATTTTTTTTTGGTTCGGTTCATGGGGTATTCGGTTCACTTTTCGTTCATTTATTGTTTTCAAATTTCTTCAAATTCATCAGCATTTGCAGATATTGGCCCAATTCAGCAACTTATTCCCAATAACCGATTAAAATACATTACAACAATCGACTCCAATACATAACAGATATGATTACGTTTTTATACATGATAATGATCCTAAATGTATAGCTTTAAACACTGTTTTCTGTATTCTACAGCACGTCTGAATTTCTTCAAGTACTGATATCGGCCCTATTCAGCTACTTACTCCCAATTCTTTAAAATTAATTCAATTAAAATTCTCGGGGATTATGGAATTTCAATTTTTTTTTTTCTTTTTTAGGTTGCTGGCACTGCCCTTAACATCTGTGTGAAATTGGACGTAAAAATATTCATTAGTGTTTGAGTTACTCTTGGTGATTCCGGTTATTTTCGAAATGTCTGAATCAATTGAGCAAAGATCTTTCATTAAATTTTGTTTGCGGAAACATATAGAATGTTGCAGAAGGTATTCGGTGAGCATTCCTATATCGGAAAAGAAATGTTTAGAAATGGTATAAACATTTCAAAGAAGGCAGAGAACGCGTTGAAGACGAAGAGCCCTCTGGTCGACCATCAACCTCTACCGACCAAAAGATCAGGTCCAAAAATTAAAGATTTGGTTCTTGCAAAACCGTGGATTTACAATTAGACCTTGCTGATGATCTGGGAATTTCAAAAGGATCGATCAATTTCATTTTGGGGTTCAAGCGCGTCAAATCTCGATTGGTACCGAAAACACTGAATGCGCCAGCTCACACTGCATTGATTCTTTGTGACTTTTTTGACATTGATTCTTCGTGACTTTTTGACTTTCGTGGCTATTCCCTAAACTCAAAAGACCACTCCGGGGACACCGTTTTGAGTAGACTGCAGAGAATCAACGTGAATCGCCGCGCTTTTGAAGGCCATCGCTGACGATGACTTTTTAGCATGCATTGAGGATTGGAAGACAGTTGGCATAAGTGCATTGTGTTCGGAGGGGGATTACTTTGAAGGCGATGAAATACATTTGGAAGAATAAATAGTTTTCGAAAAATAATAATAATTGGTTTTACTTTTTGGGCACAGTAGTGCATAATAACAATCGACTCCAATGCATAACAATAACCGATGTGATTACTTTTTTTTGATCACATGTATAAAAATGATCCAAAATGTACAGCTCTAAACACTATGCATTGGGTTTTATATAGCACGGCGGAATTTCTGCAAGTTTATCAGCAATTGCAGATATCTGCTCAATTCAGTAACATATTTCTAATAACCGATTCCAATATATAATAATGAAAATGAGATAATTTTGGACTGATTGTTTAAGTGCATTAAATTTTAACAGTCAATTTTCTACTTTATGACATATAAAGTGCCGAGTATTCAAACTGGTTTTTAAACTGATATTCAACAAGGTTATTTTAAATATGTTATTTTATGCACTATAATTTTAACTCATTTTAAGAAACAAATCTCTTGGACGTTTTCATCGTTAAATATTGTACATATTGTATGGAGCAGCTGGGCCAAAACTATACTATGTGTCCTAAACCAACCAACCAACCCTTTAATGGTGTATAAGCAACTTCTTCATTGTCCAAAATCCTCTAACTAAATTCAAAGAACTACGACTGTGGAAATATTTTAAATATAAAGTTTATATAAAAATGGTTCTTCGAAGATATTAAACAAACTGTAAAAATATAAAAATTTACAAAAGCCGATCATTTTAACCTGTAATACTATGTGAGCAGTAGAAAATACCACCATAAAGAAACTTAAAAAAATGAAGTAAAAAAAACTCAATAAGACATATAACACAAATTTATAATACAAGATAATAATTGTGGGTATCATATCACTATTACTTACCATATTTGAGTAGATTATCAAAGATTTTTCCAACCGCGAAAATGTGTGTCACAAAATTAATGCATGAATTGATGAACATGTTCTGACAATGCTTTTAACAATATACTGTAACATGTGCTTCACATTATTTTTTAAACATCGAAATTTTTACAACATATTTTAATTATCAATTAAATATTGTATAAAGCCTCGAACATTTTATTTTTAACAACTATATTGATAAAAAGCTTGGAATTAATTTGTTGATGTTGGCGTCTGAAAACGGTTAGTGAGTATATAGCAGCCTCTATTAAGGATAATTAATGTCTGGTCACTAAATATGCTTAGAGGATTTTCTACATGCTTGGAGTATTCCTACCACTGAAGATTTCTCTAGTCCAGAACTGGACAGTCTTCAGCCAGTAGGCAGATGGCCTTGGTCGATCATGGGGCTGTTGCGCCAATGAAGAAGATGAGCTGGACTCAATGCCTTATGGACATTGTTATCAAAATGACTATGGCCAAATTATATAATCAGAAAGACCTTTGTGTGTATGACGACATCGACTTATATGTTGTTTTTATCTTAATGATACGATGTCAAAGATTTTGCCACCAAAATTTTTGACAATGATTAAAATTTCATTTTTTCCCAAGTCTTTTAAGCTACATAAATCTGCTTATTTGACATATAACAGTCATATTTTATGCTCTTGCTTGCATCGCTTGGACTTACATATTAATAGAGATTTAATAGAACGCCAATTTATAAAATTAACTGTTCGTGTTTGCAACGCTATTTATTGCATGGCTGTGAACAATTGCCCAAAAATATTCATGAACACATGTTTAATACTTTCTACATATTTGGATAGTTACATGGTTTCAATATATTATTTCTTATACGCAAATGTCACTGTATTTGAGTTTATGTTTTAAACGGAGATATGACTTGATAATTAATGCTCAAAAATATCAGGTAAGCATCAAACTTTACATGAAAGACACAAATACATAAAAACAGATAAATACACAAACATATATTTTAGAATGCCTTTCTTTTACAAACAACTGTCAATAAACCAGTTTTTCGCAATATACGAAGAATAATACCCATTTATTTTTTTTTTTGCAGAAAGATAAAAAAAAAAACCACTGAAAATTTGAGATTTTAATCCTATTGTTGTGTAAAACCGTATTTAAGAGCCTTAAAACCTTACTCGAGGATTAATTTTTCTATTTTTATATATTTATTGTTATAAGATTTTCGGAATAACGTTCATTTTTTAAATATTTTTTGCTTCCTTAAAATAGATTAAATATATTTAATTGTTTTCAAAATATAAATAGCAAAACGAATGAAATGCTTGATAATTTATTTTTGAAATTTTGAAGTTTTCTGTTTTTACATTCATTTTACGTAAAAAAAAATAATAATAATAAATAAATAAATGCCTAATTGCTCTACAAAAAGTAAATAGGCAGCAAAATAAAGTTAACTAAGTTTTGATACACGGGAAGAAATTTTTTAAAGGAAATTAAAAATATTTCCACTTTTGAATCATAGATTTTAATACGAGACAAATATGAATTTAATAATTATTAAAAATTCATGTTTTGTAATTTTTAGTCATATTGTGTTGTTTCATATTAAATTGATAATTAGGTTTCATCTATGAAATATTGCTTACCAAAAAAAAAAAGCTCTATGTGAGTATTGATTAGACAGCATTTAATCAGTGGTTCTATACCTGTTTATTCTTGCGTCCCCTTGGAGAAGAAAAGATTCTGTCACGCATCCCTTTCCAATTCTATTTTTAGTATCAAACGTTATAGTAATTATGCTTTTTCTGTTTATTTTAAGGAGTGTTGATAATTGAGACACATCACCAATAGTGCAAGAGATCATTCTATTGAAATAGAATTATAATATTTAACTGTTTTTCACAAGAGCTATATAATACTACAAGCGCAGCGGGACTCGCCGTCTCGAAACCAAAAAGCAAAGACATGACTATTCCCAAACACTGTCTCAAAACTTATCACAAAATATCAGAGAGGTCAGCACACCTTCCGAAACCAAAACTCAAAGACATGAGTGTTGCCAAACTCTGT
This sequence comes from Caerostris extrusa, assembly GCA_021605095.1. NCBI lineage: Eukaryota > Metazoa > Arthropoda > Arachnida > Araneae > Araneidae > Caerostris > Caerostris extrusa. Next base: position 69,251 of record BPLR01008958.1, on the reverse strand, counting down.
CGAAAAATGTCTGATAAATCGCCAGACAGAGAGTAGTAAGTAGAGAGTGCATATGAAAGCTACTGAAGAAGATTTAATGTGCACTTACAATTTAAAATCAGTAATATACAAATAGAGCATGTTAACCGAGTGACTAGCTATCGGTGGCCCAGGTTTTAAGGTTAGAGTCCCGGTAGGTGCCATGAATGTTTGTAATGATACGGAATCCACTTTAAGTCGTAGGTCTCGGGGCTGATAACCAGATAATCTCACTCTGTAAAAAAGAAAACTTCTATTTCGAAATCTACCAGTAGGCTGAACAGCCTTGGCTCACCATGGGGATATTGTGCCATGGAGTTAATATATAAATAACATCTATTTTTAATCAATATATAAAATATTCAGAATATTAAAATCTGTTTTAATTTTTTACTAAAAAAAAAAAATAATCGGGTAGAATTTTTAAAAATATTTTTCAGCAATATAAAATCAAAAAAAGTTTCTTTTTTATATTAATAAATGTTTGACAATTGATAGTAGCAGACAAAACTCAACAAAGTAAATAATTTTAAGTTTTAAATCACAAACCCCAATCAGAAAATAATTATCAGTTATTTCGAAATTTATGATAATTAAAGTATGTGCTAATCCATAATGTCTACCGTGAAATCTTTTGTAGGATGTTTCAGTAATTATTTTATAGGATGCTTCAGGATTTTGTAGTAATTAATTAAATTAGTAATTTAATTTTTTATTCATAAGAAATAAGTAACTACCTCATCCTCTTCCAAACCATCAACATCTTCGAAGTAGCTCCACACAGACTGAAAACAACTGCATACTACAATAACAATAAAATAGTGCATTCGAATCAATTCTGTTGTTATTAGTGTATTACGAGTTGGTATTATCATACAATATCTATCTTTATCATTAACAAAACTAACATCTTGAAAATTTGTAAGGTAAATTTGATTGTTGCAGCGATTTTTTCTTTAGAAAATGAATTAATTTTCAAAAATGTTAAATTTATTAATTTCTTACTGATTAAAATCAAATAAAAGTTAAATTTATTAATTTTTTACTGATTAAAATCAAATAAAAATTTAAATTTATTAATTTTTTACTGAAAAATCAAATAAGTTATCAATTTAAATTTATTAATTTCTACTAAATAAAATCAAATAAGTTATCAATTTAAATTTCTAATTTCTACTAAATAAAATCAAATAAAAGTTAAATTCATTAATTGCTTAATAAAATCAAATAAAAGTTAAATTTATTAATTTTTTACTGAATAAAATCAAATAAAAGTTAAAAAGGACTTAATAATTACATATGAGTACAGAGCGTTAGATGCTTGAAATTCATCAACTACTACATTAGAAATTCGTTTTGCGGTATCAGAAGTTTGCTCTTTGGTGTTAAGCTTGGCGACTACTACTACTACACTATACCACATCACAGTGCCTAGGCTGAGTTTCCCCATTACAGTTTGGGAGTGATGTCGGGCGAGAAGTCTGATTGGGCTCTGTGACGCTTTACGGTCATATGAGACCGAGACCTACTTTTTTAAAGTGGATTCCACCGGATTCGGAATCCACCTTAAACAGTAGGTCCCGGTCTAATATGACTTTTACTACTACACCACACCACATCAGTGTGCTTTAGAGCTGAGTTGCCCCTTTACAGTTTGGGAATGATGTGGGTGAGAAGTAGTCTGATTGGGCTCTGTGACGGTCGGTTATATGAGACCGGGACCTACCGTTTAAATTGGATTCGGACCACTACAAACAACCATTGCACCGCCGGAATTCGAACCAGAAACCTGTGGTACCGAGAGCCAGTCAGTCGGTCATCAGGTTCCTCGGTCTATTTTAGCATAAAATAATTCATCACTTCTAAAATAAAATTAAATCCTTCAAAATTTTTATTTCGTTTTTTTTTTTTGTTTCCTTTATCACTATATGTATCAAAAATCATATAAGACTTATAGTAAATTAAATTTCATTGTTGTAGCGACTTTTTCTTTAGAAAATGAATTAATTAAAAAAAAAAGTTAAAATTTATTAATTTTTTACTGAATAAAATAAAAGTTTAAAATGATCTTTATGCATATGAGTACAGAGCGTTTAACTTTTGAAATTCATCAACTACTACATTAGAAATTCGTGTTGGGGCATCAGAAGTTTGCTCTTTGGTGTTAAGCTTGGCTACTACTACTACTACTACTACACTATACCTCATCACAGTGCCTAGAGCCTAGAGCTGAGTTGCCCCTTTACAGTTTGGGAATGATGTGGGTGAGAAGGGCTCTGATTGGGCTCTGTGACTCTCTACGGACATATGAGATCGGGACCTACGGATTAAAGTGGATTCCGAACCACTACAAACAACCATGGTCATCAGCTCCTTAGGTCTATTTTAGCATAAAATAATTCATCACTTCAAAGTAAAATTAAATCCTTCAAAATTTGTAATTCGTTTTTTTGTTTCATTTATCATCTATCTATCACCTTTATCATCAATCTGTATCAAATTTCATTACCTATCTGTATCAAAAATCAACTTATATAGACTTATTCCACTTATATAGACTTAAATTTGATTGTTGTAGCGATTTTTTTCTTTAGAAAATTGAATTAATTTTTAAAAATTAAATGTGTTAATTTTTTACTGAATAAAAGTAAGTAAAAGTACTTAATAAATGCATGTGAGTATAGAGCGTCAGACTTTTGAAATTCATAAACAGAAACACATCAGAAATTCGTTTTGGGGCATCAGAAGTTCGCTGTTTGGCGTCGGGCTTGGCGACGGCAGGGAGCGGCAACCCTTCGGATGATTGGAAATCGCGATAGAGGTGCGAGGAAAGTAATGGCTCACCCTCTCCTTAGGACCCTGGCCATCCGGAAGGGTCAATAAAAAGAGCCCCAGATAGCCCCATGGACAAGTACTACTCCAACACACTATAAAGAACGCCGGATACGACTCTTTTTCGCCGTGTCCAGAAACAAAAGTGCCCGAGCTACTTTCTGTTGACGTTACTTACGACACGCTTCTCAAGAGGTTCCTACGCCAAACTAATAGTTTTCGAGTTTACTTTGGGAACTGTTCCTTTTTCCTTCCAATGATTTATCTAAATTTATTGCTAACAAATTGTAAATAATTTTTTTCACGACATAGTACAATTATGTGTGATATGCCATTGAAGATAATTATTTATTCGGGTTAACGTCTGAGAAGTTTTATTGAAGTTTCATACAGTTCATGATTATTTTAAATATCTTTGTAATATATAAGTTGCAAAGCTGTCAATAGAATCAGATATCAGTCCACAAATCTTTAGAACATTTTATATTCAAATAAATTCTCTTAAAATACATGAGCGACTTGATGGCCAATTAGCTAGCTCTCTGGCGTTTGCTACCATAGGTTTTAAGGTTCGAATCTTGGTGGTGGTATGACTGCTTGGTAGTGGTTCGGAATCCACATTAAATCGTAGGTTCCGGTCTAATTAGCCCAAAGTGCACACAAAAATGATCGTAGAGAGACAAACCAAACCTAAAAATAAATTATAGAGTTCTGTAAATTGTTGTAATATTAAAGCTATAAATAACCACTAAACTTCTTATGAAAATGCATGTGTTTTATGTCATTCAAAAACAGTGATCTTCCCTTTTGCTGGTGATGACCAATTGACTAGTGTTCGGGTCGTTGAGCAGGCTCACATCAAATCCACATTAAACTGCAGGCCCGTGTCTAACTAGCTCAAAGTGTGCACAAAATGACCATAGAGCGACAAACCAAACCAAATACTCCATTTTGCTGGTGGGAGTGTCATCATAAGTTACTTAACTAATTATTAAATAAATTTAAAAAAAAATAATCCAATATATTTTCTTGCAATACTGCTCACTATATGAAAGAGTTTTCAAAATATTAGTATAACAAATATTGTATATTTTGAAAATATTGATAATTTGATATCAGGGTTCAAAGATCATTTTTCCGATTTTTAAAGAACAAAATTTATTCATCAGTTCTTTTGCCATTTTGGTGAAATATTTACATGAATCAGCTTGTGTTCATGGACAGGAAAAATGATGAAAACCTATGAAATAAAATTGATGGATTAAATTACTACAGTAGTATCGATAAAATATTTACAAACCGTTGTTGGATAGTACTAAATTACCTTTAAAAACATTTTCAACAGTACAAAATCAGAAACCAGAATCATTTAACTTTTGAAAATTTATAAAAGAAAAAATATATGAATCAGCTATAATAAATTCAAAATAAATGATAGAACCATTATTATATTAATGCCACGCCCTGCATCAATTTAGATTAATTTCCTATTATAAATATATTTATAACAATGAACTAACTATTTAAAATAAAACAAATAACCGAGATGATAAATATCTTTTACTTTCCTTGGCAACTTCTGCCCATATGTAATGCTTTTATCTTAAAGTGTTTATACATTTCTGCTTTACATTATGAAAATGTGTATCATAGTAAAACACCATGGTACAAAAATCATTAAAATATTCCTTTTATTATTTGAGACGAATAATGGAAATTTTATATATTATTTTTTTTGCTTTTTGTTGCAACAAGATTGATGACTGTTTATTTATTGAATTTCTATTAGTTCTACAAGAATTTCCAGATTCTTATATGTAATCCAGTGAGAATCGAAAAAAAAAAAAAAACTTTGCGCTCCAGAACAAAAAATTTGATAGATTTTTAAAGAATATTCGTTGATGTTCTTAAATGGATAAAGAAAATATGCTTAGAATACAATATATATATATATATAAAAACCAACAATTTTTAAGTTTCCTGGTATTGTAAGTCCTCAGATAAGTTTTATTTGCAGTTGCCATTACTTCTGCAAGAAAATTAATTTTTCTACTATGTATCTCGTGCACTTATATTAATGACTTACCATGCATCAATTTAGATTAATTCATTATTATAAATTTATTTAAAACATTGCACCAACTTTTTAAAATAAAACAGATAGCTAAGATGATAAATATCTTTTTTCTTTGACAAATCTTACCCATACTTAATCATCTTAAAGTGTTTATGCATTTCTGTTAGACATTATGAAAATTATTAAAATATTCCATTTATTCTTTGAAATAAATAAAAAGGAAATTTTGGACTACATTATTTTTTACTTTTATTGCAACAAGATTGATGACTGTTTATTCATTGAATTTCTATTAGTTCTACGAGAATTTCCAGATTCTTATATGTAATCCAGTGAGAGTTAAAAAAGAATTTTGAGTTCCAAAACAAAAATTTAATAGATTCTTAAAGAATATTCATTGATGTTCTTAATTGTGAATCCTGGATAAAGAAAATATGCATAGAATACAATATAAAAAAGAAGAACTTGCAGAAAAAAACAATTTTTAAGTTTCTGTTGTTGTAAGTCATCAGATAAGTTCTATTTGCAGCTGCCATTTCTGCAGCCCGAAAATTGATTTCTTCAACACTATATTTCGTGAACTGCGGCTTTAATCTTCTGGATCGAAATAATAGAACCACTCTTATATTAATGCCATGGCATGCCATGCATCAATTTAGATTTCATTATTCTAGATATATTTAAAACAATGCACTAACTTTTTGAAATAAAACAAATAACTGAGATGATAAATATCTTTCACTTTCCTTGGCAACTCTTGCCTATATGTAGTCCCTCCTTAAATTGTTTATCTTAAATTTTGAAAATCATTCATGCTTCTGCTACAGATTAAAATATTAAAACATTATTTTTTCTTTGAAATATATATTATTTTTTGCCTTTGTTGCAAAGAGATTGATGACTGTTTTATTTATTGAATTTCTATTAGTTCTACAAGAATTTTCAGATTCTTATATGTAATCCAGTGTGATTTAAAAAAGAATTTCGAGTTCCAAAACAAAAATTTAATAGATTCTTAAAGAATATTCGTTGATGTTCTTAACTGTGAATCCTGGATAAACAAAATATGCTTAGAATATAAAATAAAAAACAGAAGAAAAAAAGGAACTTGTAGAAAAAAAACAATTTTTAAGTTTCCTGTTATTGTAAGTCATCAGATAAGTTCTATTTGCAGCTGCCATTACTTCTGCACGAAATTGATTTCTTCAACTATGTAACTCGTGCACTGTGGCTTTCATCTTCCGGATAATAAATTGTTGAAGTTGTTGGATGCAATTAAAGATAAAGAAATCAATTTTCCCTCAATATTAAACTGGGATTTCTCTGTCCCTTTTATTATCGTTGAATCCCCTACGAGTAGCACTATTAGTTTTCATCTGTCAGAAGTTGATATCTGCTAAGTCATATTAGAAAAGTGATGGAGCATCCCGATGGAACATTTATCTAGAAATTGTGCTTTTTTTTTTTTTTTTCCACTGGCTCTTTTCTTTGTAATAATACTAGAACAAGGGGGAAAACTTTAGTGAACAAGTAAAGAATTAAGAATTTCCTTCAGGAGACAAGATGGTATTCAACTTTAAAGAAAAAAAATTTTTTTGGAGGGGAAATTGCAATTGAAAAATATCTAGAACTCAGTTTTCCCAATGCACTGTGAAGTGTTTGGATCAGAACATGCACTAGTAGCATGTTCATGTTCTGAGCTATAACTGTTTTTATAACAGTTTTCAAAAGTTTTCAATGTTTAAAATTTTCTCATTGATAAATGAACAATTGATCTCAACTATATGATATTTAGTTTGATTTCTGACTAAATTCTGGAACCAAAAGAAATTATACAACGGAATGTAATAATAACAACAAGTACAATAATAACAGCAAGCACATAATAACATATCACTCAAATTTCACAGCAGATAAGCAGTATTGTGGATATATTCATATTACATACAATTAGTTGGACAATTAATTAGTTTGTGCTAATGAGAACAAACTGTCACTCAAATGTAATAGCAGATAATCAGCGTTGTGGATAATGAGACCTCATGAAATTAGCGCTTCTTGAAGCTGTTATAGATCTAGGCCGAGACGTTACAATGTTCTATTGTTGATTAGAAGTTAGGAAGCGAAATATAATGCAGATAGAGTACAAAATAAATAATGCAGATGTAAAGTTAAAAACTTAGTTTTGAATACTTGATATAAGAACAAGAAATTTTGAATTAGGAGCTAGTTTTTAATCTTAAAATATTGCTATTGTTATTTGTTTTAATTGGACTTCTTACTTACGTAGGTATTAACTTTTAAAGACTTTTATCTTTTTACTTAGAGATTTCTAGAAATTTGCAGCATTTGTATTGTTCTTGTGTATAAAAGATTTATATTGAAAAAAAAGTTGCATTTGTAATGATATCCGCTTGTAAAACTAGGCACATCATTAAATGTACGTACAGGGGTTATAGACAAAGGTGTTTTGGCTATTTAAAACAATTTCTGATTCTAGTCTCCCCAAAGGAACAATACAGCAGTCTGGCGCAAGAGTTTTTTTTTTTTTTAATTGTGAAGTTTTTTAATGATGGCCAATTACACACCAAGAACATATTGTGAAGTTCATAAAAAAGATACATAGATAAAAAAAAAGTAGAAATCATAAACACATGCTACTACTATACAAGTCGAAAAAGAAATTTAAAGAGAGATAAAAAAAAAAAAAGTTTCTTTTTGAATTCTCGGTCTGTTCCTCGTCTAAAAATGCAATTTTTTTCTCGTTGTTAACTTACTGTAATTCAGTGGTATTACTTCTTTAAAATATTTTAATGATCACTTCTCGTAACTTTGGTCTCTTTCAATTTTTTTTCTTCTTTTACCTTTCTATAAACGCGATTCAAAATCAGTGTCTCAAAAAAGGATTTTTGAACAATAGAACAAGAAGAACCTAGCTTATTTAACCCAAGCACGAACAAACTTGAAATCCCTTCTATTGTTTAAATAAGCGAGATTTTTTTTTATTTAACTTCAGTAGAAATGATGGATATGAATTTTAAGGATTACTTTAAAGTGATTGAACCAAAAATTTTAAACGTAATATTGCGGATTATTCGCTTAGTTCTAATTGATGAAAGAAAAATCACTCCTTTTTGAAAGCAGTATGGTGATTAAATTAGAGCTAAACAATTTTAAGCCTTTTTTTGTTACTAGAATAACGTAGCTATAAAAGGCTTTAATTATTAAATTTCTTCATTGATCATTATTAATTAAGTGATTTAATTATTTAATTAAATAAAATTAAAAAAAAAAAAAAAGCTCAAAACGTTTTAGAACAGCGAAAAACATTTTTCTGAGAAGTTTAAAAAAATTTACTGAGTTGTATTCACAGATTTTCTTTTTACATTGGCCTGTTTTTTATACATATGTTTTTTTATGCACTGAGTTTAATTTGACATCGCTATTTGAGAACTTGATAAAGCAAGAAAAGAACACAGTCTGCTTATCCAATGAACAAACAAAGCTCAATGTAATTATTTATTTTTTTTTTTCAAGATTAATCATTTTTTGTAATAATTTTTTTCATTGGAAATTACTTACAAAAAATAACTTAGACAGCTAAAAGATTAATTGCTCTTCTAAAAGAACCTAATTGGGTTCTGTAGCCTTTGTTTTTCATTTGTTTCCTATTGTTTAACTAATTTATATTTAATACTGATCGGGATCTAACCAGAGGGAATATATTACGAAGTTAACAAAAAATATTCAACAATGTGAAAAAAAAATGAACTCACACTGATTCATAAAAATGAAAAAATTATTTATTTTTAAACAACATTTCTAAAGAGTTTTTTTTTTTTTTTTACCTTTTTTCTTTTTTTCTCATAATTTTGTAAAAATTTCGTATTAGCCCTTTTAATTAACTTTGATACAGCTTATTAAAAAATAACAATCTCATTACAATTTGTTTGCCATATATTATTAGAACTGATGCTAAACAATAAACTTCATTATTTAATATTAGAACTTAAGCAAATGTTTTTTTTTTTGTAATTCATTGGTGCTCAACTAGCACAATTTTAAATATTCGATTGGTTAATTTTTTTAATAATACTTTTATCACGATATAATACTTATAATATGATAACTTTACATTCATACACATATTTAGGGTAAGAAATTAACATTAGTTATTAGCTTAAATTAGAATTAGCTTAAAAATTACTAAATAAGTCATACTAAAATGCTTGCCAAATTTTTTGAGTAATTACTTGTTCTTGAGTTATGTTAAACATTTAGACTTAAGACTTTAAATAGATATATTTTAGACTTTTAAATATTGTTTCCAAGTCAAGTAACTTTCGTAAAAACATTTATTTAGAATAATTTTATGTTTTAAAAATGAAATAATATCCCCCAAAATCGTAAAAAATTAAAGCAGATTGAAAAACGAATGAATTAAAAAAAAAAAAAAGTAGAAAATTTACTCATAGAATTAATGTAAGTAATGTATTAATTTCTAGTTAGTCATAAAGGAAATACATATTTAAATAATAATGTCATTTCATAACATATGAAATAGAAGAACACATTTCTAATGATTTACTCGTTTCGAAATTAATTATTTCAAGTAACTTTTTTAAAATTAATTTTTAAAAAATAATTTAATTTTTTTAAAAGTAAAAATAAAATTCCTCCATATCATAAAAAATCAAAGCAGATTGAAAATCGAATTAATTAAAAAAATTTATTCGTAGAATTAATGTGTTATTCCATAAAGGACATACATATTTAGATAATAATATTCTTGACTAACACCATTTGTGCGTAACAGACAAAATAATAAGAGAAACACACTGCTAATGATTTACTCGTTTCCAAACCAATTATTTGAAAATCATAAAGGAACATACTCTTTGCTAAAAGTGTCAAGTTTCGTTAAATACTGTGCGAAACAGACATCTCCAGAACTATTAAGAATGCATCTAAATGATCCCGGTCACCTTTTGATGTAATTCTGCCACCCAGCTCCGTCGATTTGCGAGGTGGCTCACGTATGGCAAAGAGTACAATTACTCCATGTGTTCTCTGCTACGTGACTCCTTATGGGCTGCGTTTATTACTTATTAGGTTTTCTCACGATGGTCGAGAAACGGCTTTATTAAGCTGCTACCGTAATATGCCGGAGTGATTTAAATGACACGATATAAGGAACGATACTGCAGAGAAATGTACCAGGGCGAGGAGTTATAAGGGTGCACGGCATTTGAATGCTTCAGAAAAGGGTCTCGCTGGGATTTGGTACTGTGCAAGGGAGGGTCAATTAACCGTGTTTGTTTTGCATGAGGTTTTGAAATTACGAATGTAAAGTTAAAAAACAACTCGTTTAATGAAACAGGCGTGATATGATTTCTGAAGTTAAGTTTTTAATTCATAATAATAGAGCTAAACTCTCTTGCTTTCTTAATGAAGCAAATAAAATAATTACTTCAAAAACACTTAATGTATATTTAGTTTTCTTGAAATTAAACTATGGTTCATTAAAAAAATGGAAATAGGATTTCATTAAAACCCTCAACAAGCAATATGGAAGCGTTTTAGTATAGAATCTCTGATATATGAATGACATATTATTTTACATTGAAATGATTGGTTCTAAAATATTCTTTTTAATGTGTTAAAATATAATTTTTGATCATGATTTAATTATTCATATTATGCTTCGGTATTTGTGTAACAAATCAATGATTATCAATATGAAATTTTTAAGTCATGCTGTAATGAAAATTTCTACATTTTCGATATTGGATGTTTACAATTATTTTTAGATAAAAATATTTCCTTCAAAAATGATGTTGTTGTTCACACTGTTTACATTTCTAACTATTTTTAAAAATTTATTTTACAAATGCCAAACATTGGCGCCTAAGCTATTAGTTCATTGGCTCTTCAGTACTTTTGACCATGCCCTCATACTGAGGAAGATTACAATTACAATTACAAGATTACAAGAAGATTACACACAACAAGAAGATTACATTACAATTATTTTAATATTCAAAAAAGTCATAGGCCCACTAGAAAAAAAGTCACACAAAACATAGTTTGCAGAATCCACTACTCCAATTCTATATTAGGCGGTCAGGAAAACAACCATGATCAGTCAAATTTCTAAATAAAGACACAGCAGTCTTTCTTGGTAAACTGAAGAATAGTTATCTCTTCTCCCAGAATTCTGAATCTCTTACCTATAGCGCGTTGAATCCTATCGTGTTAACAAACAATTTAATCGTATGAAATGAAGGCGATCTATTAATGCTTTTACTCTATCGAAGTTCCTTTCTTAGCCAGTATATCAGCTTTTCGTTGTCCATAATTGCATAGTGGGCTGGAATCCACTGAAAGAAATTCTGTGTGCCAGTGTCTTAAGCACAGGCCTACAGTCCAAGATTCTTTTTGAGAACTATTTTGATTATTCAAAAGGGTTTGAAGTGCACTCGTGGAGCCAGACAATATGATTGCTTTTAAAAAGGAATGGCTACAAATCGACAGTTGTTGAATAGCCACAGCAATAGCTTCGATTTTACCATCAAAGACAGTAATAAGAGGGCTCACATGTAAATAGTAACTAAAAAGCTCACTATGGACAGCATCTCTCGCTCTTTCAAACATTCATATTTTTCCAACACAAAAATTCAGATCTTCTTTCTATTTTCAATTCCTTCTATTAGATCATACTCTCCTTATGTATATCTCGTTCAATCATCGACTCAATTCAATCGTCCACTTCACTCTTTTCAATCGTTCATAAAATACCTTTTATTCATCCACTCAAGTTCAAATACATTTTGTTTGAACTTATAATGGATGACACGTGATGTTAATACAGTTTTTTTTTAATTCAAATTTTAATTCGTTAATTAAATTTAATTAATTCATTTTAGTTTTTCGATTTAGGTTGCATATATCTACCAATAGAGGGCGCCAGATAAACTATATATATAAAAATAAATGAAATTATTTATAAAGGATTTTGTGCAATATAGTGAAAAAAAAAAAGGAATTGACTTAAAATTTTTTTTTTTTTTTTTTATATTACTTGTTAAAAATGCATTTGATATTTTCAAAACCTTTTATACTCGTATTTTGGGATATTTGATTTTCTTATTAAAATAGGCGCGATTTTTTTTTTTTTTCAATAATACATAGCTAAGTTTTTTTTTTAATTTAAAAAAAAGTAATCAAAATTTTGTAAGTTTTATTACCATATTTTAAAAGTTATTTCGTATAATTTTGCTTTATAATCAACGTTCATTCAGTGGAATCTCTCACTACAGTCCATTACTTCCATTAAAGTCTCAGTGAAATGTTACGTAATAAAACTCATTTGATGTGCCTAATTATCTAAGTATCTCTTTGAAACTCGTTTTCTGGAAGTTCTAGGATTTGGATGTTAATTCATTTTCGTCAATCATCAATAACCGAATCTTTTCAACAGAATATACTGTTTACGTCAACAACCCTGAAGTGATTCTGTCTGCTTAGATAATGGATCACTTATTTCCTTGGTTGGCATTTTCCTTTTATTCTTTAGCTAAGATAAGATGATCCAGTATGATTGAATGCTGTAGAAAAAAACTCATTTAGCTAATGATCTTAGATATGCTTCCGTATTAATAATGTTAACAGCAGAAATTGTAATCAACAAATGAGTTTAGATAATCTTAACTTTCTAAGAGTGTTGCTCGTCATCACCAGATAACAAAATGAAGTTTTGATTGTTGATTGCAACTTTATTGTCATTGATTATCAGGCAATGAAATAATTTATAAACATACATAAAATGGTAAAATTTCGTTAATTATTGCAGGTTTTAGAAATTGAATAAAATTATTCATTTATTGATTTGTGATTGAGTAAAGTTCTGACATTGATAAACCGATCCCCTAGAATAAAATGTATATTCACTTTCGGCAGTTAATAACTTAAATACTTAAACTAATAAATACCTTTATTAGACCTACATTAACTGACATAATTAGGTGTGTACATATAAACCAAATTGTACATATAGTAGATAATGTAATTGTACATTTTTAAATAGTTCATTTCTATCATCAAGTACTAAAGTTTTAAATGGGTTGGAATTAACGTTTCCCTTTGTTGTCATTTTGGTGAATTTTTTCAATAGTATTTCATATACTTGAAATTTTATAACTTTAACACACTGTTTTGAAAATAAATAAAAAAAAAAAGAATTATAAAAAATTATGCATTTTACACGCAGGCCCTGATGGAAATGTTATCAAATAAGTTGTAGAAATTACTTTTTGAATAAATCATTTTATGTAAAATAGCAAGTTAAAAAAAAAAAAAAACAACAACTATAATCGTTGTAAGAAATTTTGTTGATAGGTTAATCTAAATCCAATAAAGAAAGAAATTATGTCACCAAAATTAAAATATTAACCATCACCAGATTCATTACAGTGAGAACCAATGAGCATATGTCTTTTAGCTATTTTCGGATATTATCTAATATTTTCTTTATTAATTCTATCAAATTCATGTCAATTCAATCAACTTCATTCAATTGTCATTCTATCAACTTCAATCAATTCAACCTACTACATGCTGAATTTTGCTTATGAAAACCAATTAATATATATATTGATACTGATATCCATATAATTTCAAATTCACATACTAATAAATTATAAATATATATTTCCTCAAATGTCATGTCTAATTGTAAGTGGAAATTTTTTTTCAAATATCTAATATTAGTGAACGAAAGATTATAGCAATTTCTTTAAAATAATCGCTTCAAGTCATAAAAAAAAATGACGCCCCAAATTCATAAAATTAAAAAGTTTTCTTAAAACTCCTAAAATTGTCCCAAAGATGGCAAGACTCACTATACATAGAATCTACATTTTGTTTTATACTTTGCTTAAAAAACAGCTTACAAAACTGTCACTAGATGGCAGCACGTTGATCGTTATTTGTTTCTCGGAATATTTCGACGTGATGTCGACTATGCTGTAAAATCGTCAGGAAACTGTGAACACATCTTCGTGTGATTGATGTTCTACTGCCGGTGTTTCACAGAAAGAGATTGATAAATGTTATGGCTTTTTCATAGTCAGCATGCTCTCTCGTTATGCTACGGGCAATTTTATTTCTTTTTCTTTCTCTTTTCCCCAATATTACTACCTAGCCATCACCATTTTTTTTTCAATGCCTCCCTTTCTTTTCTCTTTTCTACATGCATATGCATATAAATAAAATCACTGAATGGATATATTTCTAGATGTATTTTTTGATCTGGGGGTTCTAGTTTATTGTGGAGCTGAAAGCGATATCACGTTTAGATTTCTGCGTTGCGGATATAGGGTTTAAAAGATGATTTATGAAATCTCCCGTACGGAATTCGTTACACGGCTTACGAAGTCAAATTTATTATTACCAGAATGATGGTTTGAAAAAATAAAAAAATAAAGATTAAAAAGCGGCGAGGGTAAAAATTTAATATGTGAAAGGATTGCTGACTGACTTTTTTTTCCTTCTATTCCCTGAATGTGTCCGTTATTATTTTTCATTTTTTATGCTAGTGTGTGTGATTTGTGCTTTTCGCTGATAACGGCTTCAATATCCGTTGTAAGGCACAACGTTTTTGAATTATTTTTGTTTCTCAGGGCCATTTCGAACTTTTTGCAGTATTTCTTCACAAAAAACATACGGCGCAGTGTGACGTTTTCATCACGTTGATTGATAATGGGAAATATTTTTTGATATATTCTGCACAAAAATAATTTATTATTGGTTTTATTAAGGTCATTTTATGATATATGAGACTGAATAAATGCTTTATTTTTAGGTTTTTCTTTGCTGTAAAATTTATCTAACCATTCACAATGTATTAAAATCTTCTTTATGGTGTGCATGAAATAAAATTTAAATGATTTTCATTCATTAACAGTAAGTTTAATCAAATGAGTGTTTTACATATAGGTTCAATAAGTGTCAAAATGCTTCTAGGTTGATGTATTCTTTTGGAGCTATTTAGTCTCTGGGAGCTCCATTTCCGATATGACAGGGTAAAATACAGTTGAAAAATGAAAATTGCACAGAATATATTTACAAATATAATAAATTAACTTACAATCAACAAATAAAATAAAAGAAAAATATTTAAAAATTAAATTAAAATTTTGCATGGATGTTTTAAATCATCATTGGAGACATAAGAGTCAATCTCCTGGATTGCAGTATTTTCAGGATTAATAAGCGTGTCAAAAATTCAATAGAGATGTGTTTAAAAAAGATCTTTTAGAGGGAATGTTAATAACTTTATAGATATTGCACATGAACCTTTTTGTAGAGGTAATTTGGCGGATGGTGATATTTTGTAAAGTTTCAAGCGTTTTACATTAGATTTAACTGCATAAGACCAGACCGGGTTTGTGTACTTGAGAATGGGCGAAGCATAGCAGTGTAAAGAAGAATTTTGTTATGCTTTGATCATGGTAGAATTTCTGTTTATAAGTGGATAGAGTTTTCTGACGGCAATAAGAAATTTAGTTTTAGCGTGCAGAAAATGTTGTTTCCAAGTTAAATGCTGATCCAGAATAATTCTTAAATATTTAACTTGACTATTCCAAGCGATAGTATTATTGTTGATCATAATCACAGGTTTTTTACCTTTATTTAATACAGAAGAGAAGACCTTCGGTCTTATCTGCATTTGAAGAAATTTTTCATTTATTGAACCAGTTGTCGAAGTACTTCATAAACTTTTATATTATTATTTGCATTTAAAAAAATTGAGAAGATTTACAATTAAGTTATAGTAAATAAAGGAAAATTTTCAGAGTAGAATATATTTTCTTTTGAAAGAAGCTTTTACATCACTATGAAAAAGGATATATGGGAATTTGTTATAGATGATGCTATAGAGATAGGACATTATAAAATTGTGCCATTATACAATTGTTGATTTAAACATCAAAAGATCTTGAAAAAAAGTGTTGAAGATTTTATGAGATTTTTTTCAAATGTTTGTGAAATATACTAACATTTTTGATGGTGGAATTATTTCAATACGTTAATATTTTCTTTTAGAAATTTGGATTTTATCTTGGTGAGAGTTTGTTTATTGTAATCATTATCACGTGAATTTTTTTTGGGTCATCATAGCAGAATAATTGTTAGAAAAAATATTCAGGTTAAAAATGTTTAGATATTAAGGTTTTTATAATTTTTTCAAATGCCAGGAAAGGGGGCATTTCCAACGAAAATAAGCTAATCCTGTTTTAATATTTTCCGGGCGAATTATGTTAATGTTTTCTATAAGAACCGTTGGATCTTACTATAAAAAGTATTTGGTTTTTTTAATCATTATTTTGGTAATCTTCTTTCGTATTCTACCATAGAACAACTGATAAACTAAATATTTTTGTAAAAAATAAAAAAAAACTATTTAAACCTTTAAATATATATAATTAATGAAATGTAAGTTCAAATATGATCAGTATGTTTTTAAGGTGTTAGTATAACATTCAAAGTAGTTAATACATTTCTTTAATCTTTCTTCACGATAATTAATTAAACAATTAGATGAAGTCTCGATAGAAATTTATATCAATTGACCTACGCGCCAATTGAATTCTTATTAAATTTTTCAAACATAACTTAATTAACATACGCATTAATTTTCGTTACAAGTTTAGCAATAAATGATGAAAAATAAGCATGAATTGCAAAAATTATATAAAATGGGTAGTGGCTATTACTTTGAATAAAATTTTATTAAGTTTTAATTAATAGATTGTAAAGAATAACTAGCCTATGAAAGAATTTCTTTGAAGGAAATTTGTTTAAGTAGGGGGTTTGTTATATTATTTATTAGTTTATTATATTGTTTATTTGTTATTTATTTATGTTTATTGAATTTTATTTCAGTGAAAAAAGAAATAATTCAATCAACATTTTTGAGGAAAAAAATTAAAACTGTTGTTAATCTATCTTAGACATAATTCATAATATTTTTTTGTCATTGACCGATTGTAATAAGTTGTGTAATTGTGATTAATTAACCTTGAATAACTTGCTTTTTTGTTCTTTACATATTTAAATTTGTATACACTTTTTTTTTTTTTATATTTAAATTATTTATCTGTGACGGATAATGAAGAATTGTGGCAATAGCATGTTAAATATCCAAATTAGAGGAATATGGACCGAATCTAATAAGTGAAGTTCACCAGGATGTGTCTATCTCACCCATCCTTAACATAGACACAATGAGATGTGTCTATGCTGAGGATTGGTATTATAAATACGCAGACGAAAAATCCTTCCGTTAAGCTCGGGCAAGGAAGTACATAACCCACTGATACCATAGCTGCGTTTTTTGTACAAAATTGTGGTGGTATTACCAAATGGGTGTGTGGCGGTATTGTAAAGGTTGAGTAGTGTTATTAAAATCCAGACGGCAAAATAAAAGACGATAATCAATTTTCACATTTACATCTTTATTCCATTTCTTCTAAAGCCAACTGCGTAATACCAGCTACGTTCTGTTTTTATTCTAGCGGGGAAATTCCCTTTTTTAACAGTGAAAGTAGAAGTCGTTCAATGTGTATTCCATTTTCCATCAATAGGTGTCGCTACATCACTCCCCTACCAGTAACAAAGTTACGTTACTTTGAAAATGGTAGAAGAATTAATATATCTATACAAATAATGGCGAACAAATACACATTGAACGACTTCTACTTTCACTGTTAAAAAAGGGAATTTCCCCCAATAAAAAAACAGAACGTAGATGGTATCTATGCAGTTGGCTTTAGAAAAATGGAATAAAGATGTAAATGTGAAAATACCAGCTACGTTCTGTTTTTTATTCTGGCGGGGAAATTCCTTTTTTAACAGTGAAAGTAGAAGTCGTTCAATGTGTATTCCATTTTCCATCAATAGGTGTCGCTACAGGTGGAATGTAGCAAGCCCCTGTGGTGCACCCTAAGTAGCGCTGCATTTGTTATAGTATCGACCGTTCTAATGACGAATGAATTCAATTCAATACTACATTTGAAAACAACATAGTCTATTTCTTACTTAACTGCATTCACCTCACAAAACACCTAATAATATTGATAAAGCCGAAATAAATTAAAAATGAAAAGATTTTAATAATCCTAATAAAAGTCTTTGTTCACTTAATAGAGTCTTATGTAATATGTTTAATATGTTTCACTACCTAAATAATAAAAACTTCAAAAGGTTTTCAGACATAAATGTAAATGTATCAATGATAATAGAAATCAGGAAATCGTCTGGTATAATGTTTGTATAATGTAATGTACCAAGAAAAGAAAAAAAAATTCTTTTGAGAAGCAGTGTAGTAAACATGAAATGAAAAGATTTTATGAAATGATTTATGAAAAATGAAAGATTTTAGAAAGTATAAAATTATGAAAGATTTTAGTAAGTTATAAAATTTAAAAATTCAGTTCAATAATTCTAGACACAATTCGAAACAGCCGAAATAGGTTACAGTTTATTTAAATAATATATTTCTCCATATCTAGACTCATTATCGATCACATTAATTCGTATATTAGAGAATGTGCTACATTTGAATCCTTTCAAAGCTGTGAAGAGCTACCAGGAGTGTTAATAATTCTTATTTTTCAACAGATAGTGCTGAAAACAAGGGTTAATTAATATTTTCATCCCTGATGTCATTTTGTTGCTATCACAGTATCTTTCAGAACACCTTGTGATGTTTAAACGATTTCGAGTTAGCATTTTATTAATTTTTGTGTAGTAAGCTTGTTGAGTTTCGAGGTAAATCAAGAGCATTTCAAGAGTTGTTGCATTCGAGTTTGGGCCCACAACGAAATTTCCAGTGTCATTTCATTATTGCAAGTGTTTTAATGCTTGTTATCGAAGTAGATTTCCTTTTCCATTACAACTTGTTAGTTGATTAAAAAACAAAAGGTTAATTGACGGCGAAACTAAGTTAACCTTATATGGAAGCCTTATCTGTAGCAAGCCAAGGTAAAGATAGTAATTGAAAACTATAGATACCATGTGAATTTGCGAAAATATCCTGATATTACTACGCTACCATCTAAATTTAAATAGTTAAGCCCTCTACTATTCCTTTTATAGAGACAACCAGACCACCGATTCATAGTTGCTATAGACGACTGCCTCCTATACTTTTGGATGAAGAAGGAATTCGAGTTTATGATCGAAAAAGGTATTTGTCCCCCTTCGAAAAGTTCTTGATCTTCCCCTCTGTATATAATATAGAAATCCCCTGGAAGCCACTACCAGTAGGTGATTACCGCAGACTAAACGTAAAAACCCTGCCAGATCGACACACAATTAACATTTGCAATATTTTTCTTCAGCCTTGCATGACAACAATATTTTTCTGAATTAGAAATCTTTCGTGCTTACGGTGCAATTCTAGTCTATGAAGACGACATACAAAATATAGCAATAACAATACTTTTGGGCCTATTTGAACTTTCATTTCTAAATTTTGTCTTTGCAATGCAGCCCAATCCTTTCAGCTTTTTATCAATGAAGTTTTATGGGATCTTGATTTTTTGTTTCGCATATTTAAACGATATTTTTGGAATTGGGAAAACACAAATAAGCATGAAGAATACCTAAATCAAATGTTTCAAAGACTAAATCATTAAGGAATCCAATTAAACATAATAAAATATACATTAAGTATATCTAAATTGTCCTTTCCTTTTAGACATTTAGTTTCCAACCAGGGAACAAAGCCTCTGCCAAATAAAGTTCAAACCATTTTAGAATTTACGGAGTTAAAAAGAAAGATTTAAGTGCATTTTAGACATGATAAATTTTTATAGGAGATTTTTACCAAGCAGGAGACAGATGATGTTACATAGTATGTAAAAGGATTAAAAAGAACATGAACAAGGCAGCTCTCTGAGGAAGCGGAAAAATCTTTTAATGAATGCAAAGTGCAGCCGGAAAACTTATTCATGTTAGCTCATCCTTCAATCACCTTTGACTTTGTTTCATGTGTTGATGCATCGAATTTCGCAACAAGGATCTCACATTATCTAATTACCGACAAAAGGCTAGAAGCGCACGAATTTTTCTGTAGACAGCTTTTCATTCCGAAACAACACAGAACTTGTTTGATTGCGAATTATTGTAAATGGCGGGATTAAACATTTTCAATGTATGGTGAAAGGGAAAATTTTTTTTTGTATTTATACAGTTTATGATCTCTTTATTTTCGCGTTTTGGTAAAAATTTCAGAAGTTTTCCTCAGGCAAAACTGAATATATATATATATATATATATATATAATGTAGTAAAAAATTAATATAGGAATAAAACAATATATTATAAACAAGTTATTTCTAAATATTCAGAGAGATTATAAAATACTTCCTTTATATATGAATGGCTAGCTAACATATCATTCACAGAAAGTGAACAAAATTTGACTCAAGATATTTTGAAGTATGCGCTCCAGAATCATATGGAAAACAACAGTTAAATTCTAACAGTTGTCGCTACAGTGACAAAACTGAGAAAATTTCTAATGGCAACACCAACTTTTTATATTGGAATGTGATTTCTGCAGTGAAAATCCATAAATAGCTTTGGAGTGGTACCTGTAGCACGAAAATCACCGGTGCTAGACAACAAAGGGTAGAGAAACAACAGAAAATAAAACAATTTCTTGTGTTTCAAAAATTTTCTAAGTTACCACCTTCAATATGCTAACACTTTACATCCGACAGATGGTTGATAGCACTGAAGAACGTACCATAGTAAGAGGAATCTGTTAAACTTGACCAGCTTATGTTTGTGCACACGCTTACAACATCTGTACATGCAGGAACCGATATGGAAATATGCGGAAACAGAGCGCAGAATTTTGCGGACCATAGAATATGGCAACTTCAGCACTCATGAAACACTGCGCGCATTTGGAAGATGCTGCGCTTATCATCTCATGAATTTCTGCAACAACCCGACAGGAACGGATGGTCTTCACCGTCGAGATCGATCGCATGTGCAACCAGTTTAAGTATTAAGTCCTGTACATCTGCTGCAGAACGTGTCTCGGAGTAACCGATGGTTTCTACGGTAGAGACGCAAGGCCTCTGCGGCATTTTGCCCATTTATGCACTAATTCTTTATAAATCCCCCAGTTGTTTCCCTGTAAGCGATATGTTGTTAGAGTGCAAAAAAGCAAGATACGCGGCAAGAATTTGACAGTAACTATTCTTTCACCTAGTATCACATCATCTTTCATGTCGATATCTTATGCTGAATCAAGAAATCTGTATATCTCGTTCTCGCTGGGATCAGAGCAGTGTTCTGCTGTAGGCGCCACAGTTTCCTTTGTAAGAAACCTACAAGAAGAAGCCTTACTTGTCTGCCTAACCTTGGAAATTTTCGTGCTACAGATATCTTTTCAATGCTATTTACGATTTTTTTTACGGAATAACATTCGAATTAAAAAATAGTAAGTGTTTACATTTGGAATTTTCGAAATTTTGCCTCTGTAACCGTAACTGTGAGAATTTAACTGTTGTTTTCATACGATTCTTGAGCGCATACCTTAAAATACCTTAAAATAAAATTTTGTTCAGTTTCTGTGAACCGTATGATAACTAGCGGCTCATATATCGAGAAAGTGTTTTTATAATCATCCTGTTTGGGTGATTATAAAAACTTCTATAATGTAACTATTATAGTTAACTTCTATAGTGGAACCAATTAAAACATCAATGGATATTTTTAGTTGGTTCCACTATAAAGATTAATAAATACAAAAAGACAAAATTGTTATCAAATACCTGCAATTGCTAATATACGTCCACAATTAACAGCATCACAAAAAGTTAAGAAATGCAAATATATTTGTATATCTATAATTAACAATCTTAAAACAAATACGATTTCAATTAACATAGTCCTAAAGCAAATACGACTATAATTAACATTATCACAAAACCAATCACATCTTTATAAACATGCATCAGCCATCAGCCACCTTATTATAATATTGTGATAAAGTGAGCTTTTTATCTCGCAGAATAATGCAGCTCACGATTAGTTATCTAGCTCAAACCCTTCCCACCGAATATGTTGAAACAGCTGGCTTAGTTGGACTCCCAAAAATTTGTATCTAAAGCAATGGCCATCATCTTCTTTTTTTTTTTAAATCATCATCTTCTCTTGGGAGAGCACCGCTTCCTTTAGCAGGTCTGATGAGATCGTTGTCCATGGATCTGCTTGAGTTCAACCACTAAAAATTTCGTGATTGATCACAGGATGACTCAAATTTTATCAACTCCACTGACGGACAACGCTTGAATTCCTTGATAAACCACTGTCTCTCCATAAACGAATCGGGCCTCTTTTTTTCTCGAGGTCAAATCCTTCCCAACCTCAATTTTATATTCTTTGAAATACGCGCAGTTGTTGAAACTTCATCGGTCGAATTCCTACTTCTTCATTCAATCAATTCTCGTCTCTGCAGGTTTCGATCTCTGTCTCTCCAATTCTGATGTTACCATCCCGTTTTTATCATTAACAAGATCTCCTTCCTTCTTTTCCGTCCCTGCTGAATTTTCTCTTAAAAATCCTCCCACGGACCTATTGCTTTTAAATTGGTAAGGGTGAAATCGACATCTATTCATACCAAGCAGGGTGGCTCGTCTTTTCGGAGGTCAGGGGTCCATTTCTTCCTCATAAGAGGCATCGCCCAAAACATCTGGGTAAACACGGTTTTACTGCTCAATTCATTTTCGACAATTTGCCCATCAATAAATAAGCAGACAGACATTGTCTTCCAGCTGAAATGCAATTTATTAATTTTGCTACTAGAATTTTAACAATCTCAAAGCCGCCAATTAAAAGATCAAAGGGGGAATAACACACACTTTAGTTTTGGTAACAACACTCCAACCACCTGTGATCACAAGATAGCCCTCTTTGAACTATGAGGAAGGAGAGGTTTTCACACATTCAAATATATGTAGACTAATTTTCCGTTAATTACATTAAGTAGAGCGTTTCAAAAATAATAGTTTCACGTGCTAACATTTAAATACAAAACGATTTCGGCAAACGCCCTTCGTCCCCATAATTATGTACGTTGCCAATATGCAAGTATAATGTATCAAAATACATAGTAATGAGGCGGCCATATATAGTTCAAGAAAGTTAATAAAATAATAAAGAATTCTAAGATACATATATTTTAATTATTACTAAAGCACATGAAGTATATAAAAATTACAAATAATTTTACACCACACATATAAAATATAAATACATATCGACACGACACAGCTCGTTTCGGACTCTAAGTCGATTTAACAAGAAGTACATATGCATTTCTTTTTGGCATTGGTGGTGGAGTACTGTGTTAGTTCTAGAGCGCAAGCGTCACTGAATTTTAATTCCGCTGTTGCCAGTCATCCGTATGTTCCTCAACTCGATGGAAATGGCTCCCATTAAATATATTTTTTAATATCACCTTTAAAAAAAATGAGTTTGATAAAAACACGCAATTTGACTTTTAATTTTTATAATGCTTCCAAAATGCAAAATTATTTTTTCTAATATATTTTTTACTTATATTTCTTCACATTTTTCAATAAAAATTCTGCTAAATTAGGCTTATCGACTACTTTAAATGATTTACACCACTTCAGTGAGAACATAATAACTTAGATCACTAATAGGACTAACATCAATGTAGCGGAAAATATTTTTGAAAACTTTTGATATATTTCATTTGTTATTATAAGCCAGAATAGTATGTGAGAGAAATCTAAAGTAATTATATCTATTACTTAACACAAAATCAATGTTATTTAATATATAATTCGATTCTATAAATTTTTGTGCAAATTACGTCTTAGAACACGTTTCTTGTTTAACCCTTATCATTTAGGCCTCTGTTACTCAGTTCAGTTAAGAAGCAATTATACAAGCAGCCAGACTTCACTATGGAGGAAATATCATTAACTGATCGTTGAAACAGAGTCATTAGTTGATACCCCCCCGTGCTGTACTCGGGATCTCTATAACTGTCAGCCGCAATCTGCAATACTTCCACGCATGAGTGCTCAGCTCTCGAACCAATTAAATTGTCCTGTGTCCTACGATGACATGTCCTTACATGGTGATTTCAGACTAACCAATATGGCAATTTGCGTTAAGACTAGAGTCAACTAATACGCAAACCAGTTGTTAATAGACTGTCTAACGTTGTGTTTAGGGGAATCTTTGAGTGCGTGATTTGGATTATATCTCCCTTATAATTTTATATTAAAATTCGTTAAACAATTTGTATCAGTTGCGTATAACATATAATTCAGCCGGCTTGTATCCCTTCATAATTATTACTAAAACTTCCAGTGTTAAACACCACAATCATTTGTCATTACGGCAAAGTTTGAGTTTAATTTATTTGGATCATGTCAAAAACAACCGATTAACACAATCAAATAAAAACATATCAATCAGAGTCCAATCATTTAGGTTTTTGGGTGGCATTTGAAGAAAATTTTCGTAAAAAAAAAAATTACTATAACAAAAAAACTCTATTACAAAACCAGAATAATTAAATTAATAATATTTTAAATGCGAAACTAAACTGTATAACAGAGTTTCACCACGTGCACAATATTATACACAGTAATAAATAAAAAATAAAATAATAAAAAAAATAAAACAATAACAAATACTTTTGTAGATGGAGTTATATATCTGCTGTACTTGGTTAGTCAAATCAAAAAACATTCCTTGTTGGTTGTTGATGATGTTGGATTTTTCGTCCAATAATGACTAATAAGTTCCCAATGGGAGAAAGCACGTTGAGTAACGTTGAAAGCACGCAACTTCTGTATGTACTGGAACCGATATGGAAATATGCGAAAGCAGAGCGCAGAATCTTGCGAACCGTAAAAATATTGTAACTACAGCTCTCATGAAACACCTCGTGAATTTACAAGATGCTGTGCTTATGTTCTTATACGCCTATCATCTCATGCTTATGATCTCATAAACTTCTGCAACAATCTCGACAGTAACGGATGGTCGTCGACGTCGAGATCGATTGCATGTGCAACCAGTTTAAGAATCAAGTCATCTGCTGCAGAATACCAACCTCGGACGACGGTTAATGGAGTTGATTACTGCTGTAGAGACTGCCTTTTGGGTATTTTATCATTTCATGCAATAATTCTTTATAATTCCCCCACCTTTTTTTTTTTTTTTTTTTTTTGTAAGCTCCTGTTGTTTAGAGTGCAAAAAGCAAAACAGTTGGATACAAGATTTTTACATTAGCTTTTCTGTCACCTAGTGTGACAACATCATTCATGATGACGTCTTACTCCTAAATCAGGAAATCTGCATACCTCGTACTCTTCTTCTCGTTTCGAGGGAGTGTCAGTGGGCTGGGATCAGAGCAGTGTTCTGCTGAACGTTACAGTCTCCTTTGTAAGAAACCTGGAAGAAGAAGCCTTACTTGTCTGTCTAATTTCGGCAATTTTCGTGCTACAGGCACCCTTACAACGCTATTTATGATTTTTTTTGCTACGGAGATCACACTCCAATAAAAAATAGGTGCTGATAGTTCAAAATTTCGAAATCGTATAATTGTAATCGCAACTGTTGGAATTTAATTATTGTTTTTCATATAATTCTTGAGAGCATACCTAAAAATACCTTAAACAAAAATTTGTTCAGTTTCTGGGAGCAGTATGACAGTTAACGGCATATATATATATAGAAAGTGATATTGATGATGAGTGTTAAAGATTTTATAAGTGAGTTGATGAAAGTGAAAGATTTTATAATCACCCAGTATTATAACAAACATTAGTGCATAATTTTAGTTAGTTCCACTATAGAAAGTTAATAAACACAAAGACAAAATTGTTACTAAATATCTATAATTTCCAACATACGCCTGCAATTAAGAATATCACAAAAAGTTAAGAAATGCAAATAGATTTGTATATCTACAATTAGCAATCATAAAACAAACACGACTTCAATTAACAGTGTCATAAAGCAAATACGACTATAATTAACATTATCATAAAACCAATCACTTCTATATAAACACTCAACAGCCACCTTATTATAATATTGGGATAAAGTGTTCATTTATCTCGCAGAATAATCCAACTCACAATTCATCGAATTTAGTATTTCATTGAATGTCAACATAGTACTTAATTTTCAATTCAATTCAATTCAACTCGAAGGTCATAAATGCTCTAGAAAATATATAAACAAAAAACAAAATCAAGAAAAAAAAAAAAAGAGGAGTTAAATTTTCACTTTAAAATCTGACTTCCCTACACTAAAGAATGTAATAAAATCTGACTAAATTATTCAATGTACTCCCTATAATAATTTATAATAAAATTATGTCGTTGCGTTCAAGATCATCTAATCGAGCTATGCAGATTAGATTATAAAAGTTGCTACATTTAAAAAGCTTGCAATGTTATTTATTATACATGCTGATTTTCATGGATTTTTTTTTCTTTTCAAATGTTTTCTACTGGTACCAGCTCTATTTTCAATGCAACCCCTTTCAATGCCTTAACCCCTTTTTATTGTTAATTAATTGTTAGATTTTTTCTTTTCACATTGTTTTAAAAAATTTCATTATTGATATTGATGTTGTGTTTAGTTTTTTCTTGCAAATAAAATATTTCTATTGATGATTTAATAACAAGAATTTAGCTATCTGTAATAGTTTATTGGGATATCATATTTGTGTACATTAATATTGAAATTTATTTTATTTTGTTTAATTTATTCGATTTTAACTGAAACATACATCCATGAAATTGAAGCACAGAACATGAAAATTTTCAAGTTTATAAATTCTGAAAATATCTATCTATTCTTTTGGCAAAGTTTAATGCACAAATATACACCTCTTGCTTTTTATCTTCCATAAATCTTTTATTTTATTTTATATTATAGTATTTTATTTCTTTTGTATGAGAGGTTTTGTTGCTAATTTGTAAATATTAATGATTTCCTTACGATTAATTTTCTGATATTTTATTATTTTGTTTCGTATTGTTTGGCTTTTGCCCAGACATGGTTCGGTCGATTATAGTGTTAACGGAAATTTGCTGCGCTTATACTGAAGAAAACTGTTATGGATTCGTTACCGAATTGATTAAAATGATGAATTAATATGTGTTTTTGACAAACATACTTCTCTGTATTTAGAATAACCGAATAAATACTTATTCAGGCATATTTGTGTAAAAGTCTCATGTAGTTCATCCTAAGTAAAGCTAAATGTGTTAAAAATATGCCGTATCAGTATTCGAATGATTTTACATTGTAGCACCAGGCATTAAAAATCATTTAGCTAGTATTCTTTATGTGCATATGATAATGTTATTTTTGTATGCACTTAATAAGCACTTATGCATTTTCTTTAGTATATATGTTACATATGTGCAAAGAAAATATCTTTCATGGTAATATCAGAGGTTTCTTCTGTTCTTAAACCATTTCAACTATATTTTATACATTTTCACATTACTCAAAGTATTTTTATACGAGAATTATTCATCCCCAAAAAAAGTTTTGTATGTATATACTATAGATCAATTTCAGCTTCAATTTGTCAATATTGAAGAAATCTTTTTAGATTGAAAAACTATTTCAGTAACTAGACTTATCGTAAAAGAAACGTTAGGAATGGAGATACTATATCACACCTTCATGATAAATCGGTATATAAATATATAGATTTGAGAGTATATATATATTAACGGGTTCAAAATGTCATCGACCGCTAGTTTTGGAAACAAGCCAAAAATTTTCAACGCTTCTTCTACAGCTAGTTCTTCTAATCCTAACTAACTGCTAGATCTGAACTTACTTAAAAACTTAGAAGTTAGTACCTCTCTTTTTAAATCTATCGGGATATCCATCTATCTATCTATATAAAGATAGATAGAGAGAGAGGAGAGGATACATATATTTTTTTTACCTACTTGATTATTTTTTGGAGTTCCAAAGTCGTAATTGAAGTAATTTATCTTTTTTTGGAAAAAGAAGTGTATGAAAAAAAAAAAAAAAATGGTAGCAAAAGTAAAAGCTAAAACTCAGGTTAGAAAATCGTCTTTCAGTAAGTAATACTTTTCGAATGGAAGCCAGAATTTTTTTTTTTCCCGGCTTCTTTCTTTTCCTGATCCTGATCCGAATTTCATTTTTCCTCCTTTTATAACTTCCAGTCCTTTAATTGAGACAGTATCTTTAAGTAAAATACCAATTTTTCATTAGTTCCAGATTAAAAAATTTCTTCCACTTGAAGCTTTAAGTAAAATATTCTATTTTTCATTAGTTTTCGAGAATGGTGAATAAACTATTTGAGAAAAGCTAAAAATTTGGAGAAATTAGTGGAATTTTTTTATACAAACTCCGATTTATGAAAAAATAGTTTTTCGGTAAAATGATTTTTTTAGTCTGTTATATAAAACTTTTCAGTTGAAAAAAAGCTGAAATGGAATAACACTTTTGATAAAATCTATCTTTTTATTCAAATGTTTTTAGTTGCTAACTTATTGATTGTAAGATATTTATTCGTAAAATTTTTACATTGCCTTTGTTGTAAATGTGAAATAACATTGAAAACTGACTTATAAAAATATACTTTTTTACACTACATGATATGCTTTCTATATGTATTTATGGTTAATTTTGATTAACAAAATCAAATCACTATTTTTCAATTTATTGGAAATTCATAAGTAGTATCTTCTTCATTGGAGCAACAACCCCATGATGGGCCAGGCCGCCTGTCTACTGGCAGATTTCAAGACAGGAGATGTTTCCTTTTTTACGGGGTAAGATTGTCCGCCGATTGTCTTCGAAAGTGGATTTCGAACAGCTACAGCCATCCATGGCACCGCCTGGACTAGAACCCGCTAGTAGGTTCAAATAACCGAACTATTGTATTGTTTTTAAAATATAAATGAAGACTGTTCAAATTACAAAATAGAATAAATGGTTGCATGTAGCTTAAAGTTTAATATGCCCTTCACAACGCACGGCACTGGTGAGCATTAGGGCTGAGGTTCAGTGCACTGACGGCTGTGTTGTAGACACTGCTTCAAAACACGAGGGGACCCGATGGTATTCAGCATCGTCAGACTACCTGATGTGAGATCCGGGTATTCTCCCATACGATATTCAAATGCGAAAGTAGTTCCTCCCAAAAGTCCTTCCCTCCTTCTTCAGCATCATGGTGTCAAGTCAGACTTCTACCTATGGTGGTACCCATCTCAACGAAATTTCCTCCCACCTTTTCCTCCCTTCCATGAGACCTCATGGTTTCTTGACTTAGTCTAGATGTTGCTGTTTTCCAAGTGGGATAAGAAAGAACAACAAGTTTAACGTGAGTTAGATGGAATTTATATCTTTAGTCTTTATTTCGAGTCAAAATGCACCATGAAAAAATTTTCGTATTTTGCATGATTGTATTTTTTTAATTACACAAATAGGAAGTTATTTTAGTTTTAATTGTCTAGTTAAAAACAAATTATCGTAATTGACAACAAGCCATTATTATTGTTGTTTATTTTTTTCTAAACTATTAATTCTGAAAGCCTTTTTTTAAATGTACAAAACTTTTTACTGTTTATTTGAATAAACCATTGTGTATTTTAAAAAAATAATTAATTAGCTGACATTTCAATACAAGAGCTTGACAAGGGATTTTAACCTTATTGATTATAAGTAGTTCTGAACTCATTATAGTGAAAAAATTTACTAATATAAAAAATATGTTTAACAAGCGTGTAAAAATTAATCCTTTATTAAGCTACTTTAGTATTTAAGATAAAATAAAATTATTTTTTGAATAAAATGATTTTGTTCATTAATTGGAAAATAAAAAAAACTATTTACAATTGTTATAAATGGGAAGTTTATTTAAAGATTAATGATCGATATTGCATGTGTCAATGCAAGTAAAAGAATATTTTAGCCACAATTAAAATTTTTAGAACGGGTTTGTTTCAATTAAAAAAATCTAATTTAGTAAGATTTTCTGATAAAACTAGAGTTTCTTTAATGGAACTTATCTATATAAACATTCCAAATGATTTTTTCATTGTAAATGAAATTTATAAATCAATCATACTTTCTATTTTTTTTAAAATATTTCAGTATTTCTTTATATTTTACAATAAAAAAAACAAAAAATCAATCATCTTTAGCTTAGGTGGGCTTACTAAATAGACATAGGCATTTTTACTGTAAAGGCTAAAAATTTCCTCTGTTCATAAAATTCCGCATAATAATATTGTTATTCATAATAATAATAAGGAATTTCATTTAAAATATGAATTATTTTTATAAAATATTTTTGCACATAAGTCGAGAAACAGATTTTTCGTAGAATCAAAATCAAGACGTCATCTTTGAACTTTTTAACGATTCTTTCATGGACAAGCTTTCCTGCTACGAATACAAACATCTCCTGTCCCCACTTCTTCAGCTTAAGAATTTATTGCTTAATAAATAATATAAGTAATATTATTACATAACATTTCTTATGTTCATAAAAATATTTATCACAAGGAAAATTTCAGTTAAATTTGGATTTTTAAAAAACATATTTATTTGAAACTATCGAGAAGGTGTTATTTTTATGCATTGAATGCAATCATTAACTAATCAACATTTATTTAAAATATAACGATAAACACAGTAATTAATTCCTTTCATTGGAGAAAAATGTATCCAGCTGCAGTATATAACCTTCTTTCTAAATGAAGAAAATCAAATGCTTTCGGACTATTGGCACAGTTGTTTCCCATCACACTGCTTCTGTTTAGAGGATTTTCAAAGACCAAATAAAGATCGATATTTTCCATTACAGCGAGGCGTAACAGGATTTCACTGACCACTCAGATCTCCCGTGACATTCATGTGGACATTGAACCCGAATTGCAAAAAGTTATAGTTCATAGAAAGCTATGTAAGAGATAAGGAGAGACCTGCTATTTAGCCTACTTCTCTGAACAGTTTAGAATTCTATAGAGTACATAGATTTTGGACCAGAACGAAGGACCAACAGTTATATTCGTTGATGAATCCAGATTCATCATAACCCTTATTCTCCTCAAACATTCATCTGAGATGATGTATCCCTTGCCTATCCACCAACTTCCGAAAATAGACCACTATAGCAGAGAAGTTGGATGGATTGATGAACATCATGTTAAATGAGAGCACAGAGTTTCATGTCTTTATGATAAGTTGTATGATTGCTGTGAAATATAGAGATAATGTCCCGGATCCTTATGTTAGTCTTTTAAATGGGCAGTTATTGCTGATTTCATTACGTATAGTAAAAGCGCGTTCACATAAGGATTATCTGGTAGACGAATTTCAGGATATTAGCCTACCCAGATCTCCATACCGAAATCAGTACAGCATGTCTGTAACAATTTTGACAGAACAAACTACCCACCTTTGGGGACAAACTAGTGCGTTGAAACAGCATTTGTTCTATAGAGGAGTAGAAGGATTTCCCAGACTCATAAACTACCAAATTTAAACAGACTCAATGTATGAATTCCCATTCTGTAAACTATATAACTGTAAGAGTTTATATTCATTATTAACTAGATTTTATATTTGATGGCAGTGAGAAATCTTACGCACATTCATACACAGGTATCATAACTGCTGTGAAGTTTCTGTAGTATACCAATTTATGTTCATACCTAATTTCATTTAAATCTGTTCAGTAGTTCTGGAGATAACTAACCAAAACAGAATATTCTCTTCATTTTGAACAACTACTTAGAAGGGATTGAAATTAAAAGGTTTTGCTAACTCACAATTTAACTCCGAAAATAATGGTTATTCATAGTCGATATTATTTTCATACCGTGCATTTATACACGTATTTATATACATTATGTTTAGTTATGTTGTGCTATGTGAATTTAGCCTTTTTGGGTGTTTTCATGTAAGGTTTATATAAAATATTGTACCTGCCAGACTCCTTTTGTATTAATTTGCACGAGCTGAAAGAGCACAACACAGATGTTACTAATTCTTTAGCTATTTAGATGTTTGTTAATACATGGTATGAAATCAAATAACACTTACAGTAAACGTATCATGAAACACCAAGGGATCTCACATTAAAATTTATTAACTTTTGTAAGTTAAAAACACATTATATTTCTATTTCTTCCAGTATTTTTAAACACAATTTTGTAATGTGTCCGTTAATTCTGTGACACCCTGTATCTCAATGCAAAAAGCTTAACAAAAAGATATTTCCGTATTTCGAAGCAGCAGAATGAAGACATTATCACTGAACCACTGCCTTTTTAAAAGAGTACTCGCACGGTAAACACGCTAAGTGATTTTTTCCCCATTCTCTCTTTAAGGCAAATGGATCCGGATCGCTATCACTTATGGAAATTCCTGCCTACCCCTGGAAAGGACCCCGGAGATTTCCCGGTTGACACAAACGGATTCCCTTAATCTCGGCCTCATTTGCATGATAAACGAGGAAGAGGAGATTATGCGATACAGAAAAGGGTAAAAAGCTTCAAAACTTTGTTTAATCACATTTGACTGGGGACTTTTCTGCAGAGTACATTGTCTTCTGACTGAAAGGGGTTGTGACACTTTCCTTTTTTTTGCTTGTTGGGCGTACGCTGACAAGTTTTAAAGAAGATCACGGATCCGTCTTGGCGTGTGTTGTGGAACAGTTATATAGGTGTGGACAGTTTAACGTTATATAATATAAAATGTGAAAACAGCTGTCTATCTGTGAATTTAATTATATTGGAGAAATTTAAGTGTAACTTAATACTGCTATCCAACAGGAATTTTGAAATTAATTGAAGCTACTGGGTTTATTTTTGCAAATTTAATTGCTGTAACCTAACACTGTTATAAAAAATCCAACATTTTTTCACTCTATTGCAAAAGTTTTGAAATTAATTTAAGACATCGAATTTTACTCTTAAATAAATTTAATTACACTTATTTGGTTTATTTAAAAAACTATAATAAAAAGTGCAAAAACAATAAGAAAGATCAATGAATAAAGTAGTTTTTAATTTTATTTTAATACTGATATGTATTTTTAATTTATAATATTTATTATTTGAGTGAACAAAACTTTATCCGTTTTCAAATCTTGATCCGTTTTGGCGTGTGTTTGGAACAGTTATATAAATGTGGACAGTTTAACGTCGTAATATATAAGTTGAAAATGTTTTGGAATATAGCTGTGTATCTATCTATCTGTGATTGATTTAATTATACTGGGAGCAATTTAAGATGTAACTTAACACTGTTATCCAACATGAATTTTTGAAATTAATTTAAGACATTGAAGATTACACTCACTTATTAGGTTTATTTTGCAAATTATAATTGCAAAAAAACATACAAAAAGATGAATTAAAAATATTTTTTAAGTTTATTTTAATGCTGATATGTATTTTTAATTTTTAATATATTTTTCGAGTCAACAAAACTTATAGTCGTTTTTTTCAAGGACTTAAACTGCGCAGACTTGTTTAGTCCATGTGTTTGCATTCATTGTAACTTATCAAGGGATTCACAAAGAAAAAAATCATGAAATTATCTAATATATATATAATGTATTTCTTTTCTTTATATAAAATAAAAATTAATAATATAAAAGCAAATAAAGAATTTGATGCGCGATATTATTTTAATTTAATAAGCATTTTAATATTTGGTTCAATTTTTGTAGTAAATAAGCGCAAAAATGATAAACAAAATGATTTATAATGAGTGATTTTTAAATATTCATGTTTGCTAAAAGGTTGAATATACTTCCTCAAATTATAATTTCATTACTCAGTAATACTTCAGCCAACAAATATATACATACAGTCTGAGTAAAAACTTTAAGGCCAGTTGACATTTTTTCTGAGAAAATGGAAACATTTAAACTGAAGAATTAAAATACCATTTGATTGATAATTATTGAGCTTAAATAAAAGTAAAAAAAAAAAGTAGAAAAATTAATTTGCAAATATTTTATTATTAGAAAATATCACAGAACACACAGATGAATATTTGAGCCTGAGTAAAAACTTTAAGGCCAACATAGAAAATAACATATAAGAAAAAATTACAAATTCTTAGAAGGTTGTGTAGGAGCCATTACTTCGAATTGCTTCAAATATTCTTGTTTTCATCGATGAAACGAGCTTTTTGACAAAGGGTGGGGTCGGTTTTATACCATTCATCTTCGATAGTAGATTTCAGCTCTGTTGTTGATGTAAAATGTCTCCCATTTGCATAAACTCTTCTTGCTAAGTCAACCGAAAGGTTCTTGATTGGGTTGAGGTCAGGTGATCTAGCTGGCCATTTCACAGTTTCAACATTGTTAACTTGGAGCATTGTTGACTTGCAGCATTGCCACAAGCTAGTAGTTGCAATGGTAGTTACACGATTATATTATAATATTTATTTTTAAAAAATGACTGGTGGCCTTAAAAAGTTTTTACTCAGGCAGAAATACTAACTTTGTAAATAACCACATGTTTCTCATAATTATGTATTTACAAATTATGTTCACAGCATTTATTTCTTATTAATGAACTTTAATAATTAATATTATTTGAATCCCTTTTATTTCCTTTTTACATTTTTCTCAAAAATTTTTACTGGCCTTAAAGTTTTTACTCAGGCTGTATAACCTTTTTTTTCACGTTGTCCCCAATTCCTTTCCTGAGAAATAAATTTTATTTACTGGCAAGCATACTTATCAAAGACATTTGATATAAAAATGTTTACTTTTAACAATCTTTTATTTAGCATTGATAAGTTACAATTAGTCAATATAGTTAATAAGTTTTAATTATTATAAAACGTAATAATTTTTACACCAGGTCTTAAGAAAGTTTTGACTAAACACTTTTGCCAGAGAGTTTGTTTTAGTTTATCAATTAAAACATTTACTAATTCAGAAAAGTAAATTTTTGTTTGTTTACCAAACTTTGTAATTTTACCATATTTAATAATATTAAACTATTTCCACAAGATTCAAATTATTCTGTAAAATTTAGAAGTAAAATATTCTTGTACACTTATTGAACCCTTTTTGCTTCTTAACACATAATAGAAGTTACTAGAAAAATCCTTAATTATTAATACATAATTTCTATTAAAATAAAACGTAATCCTTTACAATTTGAATTGGTAAACACTTTTAACATAGTTAAAAAAGATGTTTAGAGCTCAACTTTCAAAAATATATAAGTTAACATATCAGAGTTCCATAAATATTTGAACATTATATAATGATTACGATTAACTAAGCTTATTAGAGCATATAGCTGGTAACTAAAAATTACTTAACGATGCATAAAATGATTACAAATTCTTTAAAACGAATTCTTCCAAATAAAATAACGCTCTAATTTTGACCTTGATATCTGCGCATCAAAAATAAAAAGATAAACAACCTTCTAATTGATGTCTTTTTACCCTTGTCTAAGCTCAGGTGTTTGGCTTCTCAATTAATCAAGCTTTCTGCTTGAGTAAATATTCGTTAAGTATTTTTCTTTGTTCGAAATTTGAGCCTTTGGGTTTTAAAACGAAGATTATTTCGTAACACAAGCCAATTTTGAAGGATCTATGTCGTGTTAAAGAAAAATTAATTTTATGTTGGGCGTAAAAGCCTTTTCATTTTACCTTCACTAAATTTTTCTCTTCTGGTAAGTTGTTGGAAGGGTTACCTAGTCAAACTTGATTAAAGAGGATAATAGCTGGTAGTTAGTATTGATACTTCTTTAATTTGAGATAATTTAATGACTTCAATATTTTGCTTGGTGTTGTTGTAGTTGGATCTTCACATAGGAGAATCTGGAATGAAAAATTTGCATGCTATTAACGATCAATTGCTTTTGATGTTAACTTTCGAAAGGGATCTATAGTGTCTCGTAGAAGAATTTGTTTTACAAGTGCTTTTAATTAACAATGGAATCAAGAGAGGATAATGATTGTTAAGCTTATATCGTTATCCATGCTTTTGTCTAAAATTTAATTTAAAAGAATACGATTAGTTAATCATCAAAACTGTACTGTTAGTACATGTATGAAACTAAGTTTTTAATTTTTGTTAAAGAATTATTTTTAAAATTTTGTAACAGATTATGATAAAATTGGAATGAAATTAAAAATTTTAACGAAGTGTGTAAAATAAAATGATGAATACTTAAAAAAATTGCGTAAGTATTTAATTTTTTAATTAACTATATTACCATAGTAATCATAAGCAAAATACTTGGCTTAAACTTGAATAAGAATGTAATAAGCACAAATGTGGATAAACATATAATAAGTATAAACATAGATCATATAACAAGCGTAAACTTAGATAAATGTTTAACAAGTCTTAAACTTCTGATAAGAATATAATAATGCTTGGATTATAATAAGTATAAACATTAGATCATATAACAAGCGTAAACTTAGATAAATGTTTAACAAGCATAAACTTCGTAAGAATATAATATTTTTGTTAGCACAAACTTGATAACCATATAACAAGTATAAACATAGATCATATAACAAGCGTAAACTTAGATAAATGTTTAACAAGCATAAACTTCGATAAGAATATAATACGCACAAATGTGGATAAGCATATAATAAGTATAAACATAGATCATATAACAAGCGTAAACTTAGATAAATGTTTAACAAGCATAAACTTCGAAAAGAATATAATAAGCACAAACTTGGATAAGCATACAGCAAGTATAAATTTGGAAAAATTAACCGAGATATTCATTAACTGTAGATTGAGATATTCAGTAACCATAGTAGATTTTTGTATGTAATTAGTAATAGTATTGCAATTTTCGCATTTTTTAAGTTTGAAATTTTAAATAATGATTAACTGCATTCATGTTACTTATTGCGAAGAATTCAACCTTTTCAATATTGATTTAAATATAATGCCACTCATATTCTGGCTGATTATCATTGTACGCTTTTTTTATTAAACTTATATAAGTTTCCTGGTTGAGTCTGCTTTGAAAATCATGATAATGTTTATATATACATTTTATGTATTTATATACATTATTATATTTTACATTTTCATATGCATATATATATATATATATATATATATATATATATATATATATATATATAAAATATATATATATTAAAATGAATGATCGTAAGTCTAATATGATCGTATAACGCTATGATATAGTGTTACTTGCGTCCATAGCATATCTTCAAAGTTACACGTGCCCCCTGGGTAGTGCTAAATGAGTAACAGAGGGGCAGCCCTTGCTTATGGCATAAAGTTTAACTGTCTCTGTGTTACCAGCTTCATTAGAATAACAACAATATTTCAGAAAAGACTAATTAATACAAATAACATTCAAGCTAATAGTTTCCAACTATCAAAATTTTCATAAAATCTGTTATGACATTCATTCAATAAAGCTTATTAAAAGATTTATCACCGGGAGACTTACACCTTGGAGCTCCAATATCAAAACACATCACGATATCTTAATTCGTCAAATGATCAGAATTAATTTCATTTGTAATAACACTACTTTTAAACTCATAGAAGAACTTAAATTTGAAAGAACTTTTTACTTTTAAACACAGAAAAGTAATTAAGAATACTTTTATAAAAAGAAATGGTGTCCCCGAAGCATTTCTACGCAATTACTTTTAAATTTGTAATTTCCCAACTCATGAATGCTAAGAATTTTCCCCACAAATAACGTTTATCACAAATTCTCCTCACTTTCAATATTTTCTGTCACATTCTTTACTCAAATATTAAACACACACACATCCATTTCACACACACACACACACACACACACACACACACACACACACACACACACACACACACACACACACACACACACACACACACACACACACACACACACACACACAAATAGAACTTTTTTAGGTGTTACTGTCTAGATGGTGTTAAATTCTATTTCATGGTTAAATATTTTAAATATACATCAAATATATACATTTGAAACAAATAGAGATTTTCGTTAGAAAAATTGTAATTTATTCTTTAATTCTCAGTAAACATAACTTGAATTCGTTAAGTACTAAATGTTCCACATGGTGGTCAGCATACATTTAATTTTATATATTGCAGGAAAATCAATGCTATTGATAATTAGAGCAATTAATATAATAAAAGCCATATAATATCATTTATTACTACAAAAATTAAATTTTATTATTAATATGCTGAATTTATTATATTTTTTTTTATTATTAAAGTATGTAAAGAACATAAAAGATAATCTTCAATCTTTATTAACAATTCCAGCTTGATGTGTGATAATGTGTTATAAGTATTGCAGTTCTGATTATTTTCAGCTTACAAATTTTGATTATATAAAAATATCATTTGAAATTTAAAATGGTGTATCTGCAGGTTCATGAGATTAAAAGCAATTTAGTGACATATTAATATGTCTGCTTCGTCTACCAGTCAAATTAGATTGCGGTCCGAATGACCGAGTGTCTAGCACTCTGGAGTTCGGTGCCACAGGTTTCGGATTCGAGTGCCAGTGGTGCCATTTATGTTTGTAGTGGTTCGAAAGCAACTTTAAGCAATAGGTCCTGGTCTCATATGACTGTAGAGCGTCATAGAGCCAAATCAGACTTCTCACCCACATCATTCCCAAACTGTAAGGAGCAACTCAGCTCTAGGCACAGTAATATGGTGTGGTATAGTAGTAGTAGTCATATTAGACTGGGATCCACAGTTTAAAATGGATTCTGAACCACTACAAACATTAATGCCAACACCGGGACTCGAACCATAAACCTGTGGCACCGAGCACCAGAGACCTAACATATTAATATGACTTAAAATTATTTATTTCGTTTATACTATTGATGAATCACGCTATCGATATTTGCTTGCCTCTTTTAATATAATTATTTATCATATAATAATAGATGAGAAATAGTTATATAAAAAAATATTGCATATTTTTCACGTACGCACGCATTTCAAGCAGAATATTTCATATAGTATCTATATTTAACTGAAACAGCATATAGGATAAATAAATCACGTAAAGTAATCACCCTCACATTATTTATGATTCAAATTAAAGGAAACGAAAAAAAAAAAAAAAAAATCCAAAATAAAAATCGATAATTACTCTGCACAAATATCGAAGGAGACATTATATTAAATAAATAAAATCTTAGGGAACATCGAATATAGGAAAAGATTTATTTTTGTATTACGGAACTAAGACATACTCTGATGGGAAAAAAAACCATTAATGCTAATGGATGATTTTCCCAACCTTGCACCAAAAATTGAATTTAATCTTCCCCTCCTCTTTTTCAGAAAGATATGATAGCAAACTTTTAAGTTGTTACCGGCATTGTCTTCAATTCTAATTTGTTGAGACATATTCCAACCGTTAATCATCCAGATCGACATAACTAATGGATAATCGTCCAAAAACCACGGAAAGGGACATTATTTATCATGATAATACCTACTGAGCATCACCGGTATTGAAAAATGTTAAGGTCTAGTTTATCTCTTCTTGGAGATGCCTTAAAACAATGTCAAACCATTTACAGTGGTGCAAAATTAATGTCGCCTGAAAAGTGCTTTTACTTTAGATACAGGTTTATCAATGAAATGTGATATATTTGTAGAGGGATTATTTTTATTTGGGAAGTAATTTTATTGGTGGAAAAAAGATGGTGATTAATTGCTCTGTAAAGTGTCCTGATTTGAAGACGGATGGCCGGTTCTCATGCTAGCATTTTGAAATGTATGCAGTGATAAAGATTTTGAAATATGTTTATTAGAAATTTGGGTAAAATTTATGTTTTGAAGAAGGCCTTTTAAAGAAAAGAGATTTCGTAACTTATTGTAGTAATTTTTGGTTCTTTTATTTGAAATAAGCTATTTTATTATCATTAAAAATACTTTGAAACATCAACAATATCATTTTGAAACATCAACAATATCATTTTGAAACATCAACAATATCATTTTGAAACATCAACAATATCATTTTTGAAATATCATTAAAATATAACAGTGTGTATATATAGACTGATTGAAGACTGATGGTTATTTCGCATGCTAAATTTTGAAATTTATGTGTTAAAGATTTTGAAATATTAGAAATTTGGGTAAAATTTATGTTTAACAGAATGCATTTTAAGAAAAAGATATCTATAGATCAAAACATTTTTGACTCATTGTAGTTTTTTTCTAGTTTTTTATTATAATAATAAATAAGGTATAAACATTTTTATTATCATTAAAAATATTTTGAACCATCAACAATATCATTTTGAAATATCATTAAAATATAACCGTATGCGTAATTTTTATGGGGCCTGAGGGCAGAGTGATTAGTGCTCTGGACCTGCCATAGGGTTCGAGTCCCGGAGGTGCCATGAATGTTTGTAGTGGTTCGGAATCCACTTTAAACCGTAGGTCCCGGTCTTATAGGACTGTAAGTGCCATGGATGCTCATAGTGGTTCGGAATGCACTTTAAACCGTAGTTCCTAGTCCAACATGACAGTAGAGCGTTAGACATAAGGCTGACAACCCTACTCCACAAAAAGAAAAACATCTCCTATCTCGAAATCTGCCAGTACGTAGACGGCCCTGGCCACACCATGGTGCCGTTTGCACCAATGAAGATCATGTTGATGATGATGTAATACTTTTATATTGAATGC
Organism: Caerostris extrusa; assembly: GCA_021605095.1. NCBI lineage: Eukaryota > Metazoa > Arthropoda > Arachnida > Araneae > Araneidae > Caerostris > Caerostris extrusa. Next base: position 28,503 of record BPLR01008958.1, on the reverse strand, counting down.
TACGGGAAGACAGGAATTGGTTGTTCGGAAAATATTTTCAGACTGTCGAAAAATAAAAAGCAGTTTTATCGAAATTATGACAAAATTCCCTTTTATTATTTCTTCACAGAAAAAAAAAAAAGGTTACAAATATTAGTTTGTGTAATATATTGAATTGAAAAAAAAAAAAAATGTTTTAAAAATCGCAACATGGATTTATATTTTACATTAAAATAAACAATTAACAACATTTTCACAAAACTAAAACTTTCAAAAATATTATAAGCAATTTAAATATCGAAAACCAACATCGAAAAAATATTTTCTTTTGAAAAAGACAATATTCTTGGCCAGATGTTGTACGTTTTTTAACTAAAAAAAAGGAACTAATTACTATTCGATTCATCTTATTATCTTTTAGCAGATATGATTCGAAATTCCAAATATTTTCTAAAGATGTTCTAGAATACTATATCCATAATCGATGTTTTTGCCATTTTTTTTCACTCTCCACATTTAATGAAAGTTTGTCATTCTTCGTATTTCAGTTCCATTGATATTTTTTTTTTTTTTATACTTAAAGGCAAAATAAAGATAAGGTAGAAATTCTCGTTAAACACAAATGGATTTCGTCCTCTAAGGGGCGATAAATTCTCCTTTTGTGAGGCTCACTTTTTGTCAGAATTCGATTTCGAACGACTGGCAAAATGTTTCGACTGTTTTAAAACAGCGAGGAGTGAAAAAAAAAAAAAAAAAAATGGCGTGAATTTCTCAGTCGGAATTTAAATTCAGTGCTATTGATTCGCTGCTCGTGATAGGTGCAAAAGTGAAATAAATTCTTGACAATGGAAAAATGGCGCGCTTGGGAAAATTACAACACAGCCCTAGGACGAAAAGAGTTTTTAAATAAAAAAAATTATAAAAAGTTTTTCTATTTAAAAGAAGGGCTTTATTTATTCTTAACGCTACTTTCTTAGTAAACCCAGATTTACTATTCAGAATGTAAGAAATTTTATTTGTTGAAATATTTGCTACTAAATAATAATTAATGCTGTAAAAAATGGTGTAAATTATTTTAATGAGCCAACACAATGAAAAAAAAAATAATCTAATAAGATAATGAAAAGCCTAAACAACAACAAAATATTAATTTTTTAGAAGATGAGTTTTGCCATTTTATTCCCAGGAGAGAGGAATGCAGATTCTTTGACAAGCACATAATAACAATTCATGATTCAATTTTGACTGCAGACAAACAGTGTTATGAGTAGTTATATTATATGCAATTAGTGTTTCGTAATAATAAGAACAACCTGCCACTCAAAACTGATAGCAGATATTTAGTATCATGTATAATGAGACTCATGAAATTAGCAGTTGTCTCTGCGATCTTCACAGATCGAAACAATTACAGATGGAATATGGACTACACCATGAGTTGTTCCATCGTGATTAGTGATAGATCATGAGCTGAGAAATGTTTACTCCAAGGAAAAGTGAGGTAACTGACCTCCAGTTTCTTGACGGATTTTCTTAAAAGGAGGTTTTGGAGAAGAAAAGAGAGAGTTCGGCGACGAATGGACCAAAAGTGTTGTTTTCCTTTTTTTCACTGAAGTGGCTGAATAGGCCCGAGATTTCGTCTGTTTCCAAAATGAAACCCTTGTGGTTTCATGTATCAAGCAGTGAGGATTAATGTCTGTCATAGCATAGATGACATATTTTTAGATTCGACGTAGATTCGATAACGCTGAAATCTCTGACGTTAAAGTCCTCAATAAAATCCTACTTCATATTTATTTCATTTAATATATATTTAGAAAATTTTCACTAAATAAAAAAAATGTTTTGTTTTTTACTTATAGTTAAAGCAAACAAAATAACTCAAATCGCAATTAAATATATCATTCTGAAAAGTATCGCGATTTAGTGTTTTTAGATTTAAAATTGAGAATCCGATATTAATTAGAGAGTTATTGTTATTAATATTGAAATTTATCACAGTTCATTCAATGCATTTAATTATCGTTAGTTAATTTCATTCTTTTAAAGTGAAGTATTTAATATTTATCTGTTACGTCTATCATTAAATGTTCTTTTCGGGGGTCACACCCCACAGTTTGGGGACGGTTTGGTTTGTCGTTCTACGGTCATCTAGTGCACACGAGGGTTAAACAGACTGGGATCTACATTTTAAAGTGGATTCCGAAGGGTTCCGCCAGGATTCGAACATGGAGCCTGTGATACCAGTTTGGGAACGGAGTGTGATAGGGAAAGGCTTAATATCCTAATGTAAGGCAGATTAATGTAAAATTAAGTCGAGAAATGCAAAAAGAAGAAAATATGTACTCCAGAAACTTTTATGCTTGTGACGAAAAGTTTTTGTTTAAATATTTTTTGTTAAAAGGGCTTCATTTAATATATAATTAAAATATTTTTCGTTGATTAATTATTTCTTCATGAGAATTAATTAGTTATCAAAAACTTATAAACAGGAAAGTTTGCAATGAAATTTCTTCGAAATATATTAAAATAATTTACAGTCATATGCAATTATTTTGTGTTATTGCTTGCATAGAAAAATAATGAGATAGCTAATGAAAAGGCTTTGGTTTTTATCATTATAAGATGAAGGGATAAATAATGGACCATTGAAAGATTAATTTCTATTTAAATTCTTATTCTAGTTAAAGATGTAATGAATACTATTTTTTTCCCTTGCATAGTTTGTTCTTGTTTAAATATTGTTCCTTCTAAGAATTTCTTCTTGTAGACTATAAGACATAAATAAAACTGAAATTTTCGAAGAAAACTTTCTGTATTAAAAACTATTCTGTAATTAATCTCTTGTCTAGACATATAATTTTTACTAAATATAATTCTGTATTCTTTTTCATAATTTTTATTTTAAATTTTTGTTTACTTTTAACATAAAAAAGGAAAATAAAAATATTTATTTTTCAACTCTTTGCGTAAAATGTTTGAATAAACGTTTTTATCAAAAATTCTGTACATAAGTAAAAATAAAAATAAAGAAACATTACAATAAGGATTTAAAAATTTAAATTACTTGTATTTTTTTTAAATTTAATTTTAATTCATTAAAAGTATAAGGAATATATTTGAAACCGCATCTTTTACCAAATTATTAACCAACATTTCAATTTTATTAGATATATCATTTTTTATTATTGTTTTGTTTTCTAAATCACTTTTCATTACCTATTCACAAAGATTTTTTTAAAAAAAAAAATTATTCTTAACATATTTCTTCAAAATGCATAAATAAAGACATGTATAATAAATGCATGCATGCATAAAGGCATAATTTCATTATGCACTTTTTTTCAAAATGCATAAATAAAAATTAAAATATTTTAGACATTAATATTCCCATTTTTAAGTGTTCCTATGTAATATCTTAAATTAATGAATTTTATGCTTTTATTTTCCTAAAATAATTATTAAATCAACTATATCAAGTATTTGAAGACTTAAATTTCCTAAATTTTAATTCAAAAACTTGTTGAAAAAAAAGCATCTTTAACTACTCACATTTAAGTTTTCTTTCATCAATTATTAATGAATTCTCCTTTGATTACTCATTCTTTTTTATAATTCTTATCTAGAGAAATTTCAAAAGCAATTTTAAAAGAATCTTTCTTCATTTTTTTTACAATTCTACACTCAACAGATTTGTGTTTTATCATTATAAAATAATCATTAAATTTTAAAATGCATTTGTGAGTGAGAAATATTTTTTTGTTACTTAAAACAAATTTATTTTTTTTTAAATCAAATTCTGATTTTCTGTTAAAGTAGTCGAGAAATTTGGAATTGTGCATTTTGAAATTCATTGCTGTTTGATTTTAAAGTGAAATTGTTTTTATTCATTGTCGCTTTTTAAATATAAAGGCATTTATTTATTTATGTCTATTTCCTATTTTGTTTATTTGATATATATTTAGAAAAGTTTCATTAAATAATTAAAAAAAAAAAAGGTTTTGTTTTTGTTGATCAATAGCAAGCAAACAAAATAACTCAAATCTCATACAAATATATCGTTCTAAAAGATACGAGATCTTTAGTGGTTTTAGATGTGAAATTGAGAATCCCATATTAATTACAGAGTTATTATTAATAATATTGAAACTCATCACAATTCATTCTACGCATTCTTCAATTTTCGTTATTTTTGTCATTATTTAATGTTTATCTGTCAAGCCTCTTGTTAAACATTCGTTTTTGATGGTCACACCCTACAATTTGGGGACTGTTTGGTTTGGTTTGTCACTCTACAGTCATCTTTGTCGCTCTACGGCACACGAGGGCTAACAGACCGGGACCTACAGTTTAAAGTGGATTCCGAAACACTCACAAACATCTATGCCACCTCCAGGATTCGAAACTGATTCGTGATAGGGAAAGGCTTAAGATCCTAATGTAAGGCAACTTAAGGTAAAATTAAGTCGAGGAATGCAAAAGAAGAAAATATATATTGTAGAAAAACTTTTACTTGTTATGAAAATTTTTTTTGTTTAAATATTTTTTTTGTTAAAATGGCTGCATTTAATATATAATTAAAATATTTTCCGTTGATTAATATTTTTTCAGAAAAATTAGTTAGCCATCAAAAACTTGTAAACAGGAAAGTTTATGTTGAAATTTCTTCGAAATATATTAAAATAATTTACAGTCGTAGGCAATTATTTTTTGTATTGCACAGGAAAACGATGAGATATTTAATAAAAGTCTTTGGTTTTTATCAATATAGGGCTGAATGGCAGAAATAATGAACCGTTAAAAGATTAAATTCTATTTAAATTTTTATTCTAGTTAAAGATTTAACGAATACTAGTTTTTTTCCTTACCTAGTTTTTTATTGTTTAAATATTGTTCCTTTTAAGAATTTCTTCTTGTAGACATAAATAAAACTTAAATTTTGCTAAGAAAACTTTCTGAGTTGAATTTTACGTATTCCTTAATTAATCTCTCGTCTAGACATATAATTTTTACTAAATAAATTATGTATTCTTTTTTATAATTTTTATTTTAAATTTTTGTTTAATTATAACATAAAAAAGCAAAATAAAAATATTCATTTTTCGCCTTTTGTGTAAAAAGTTTGAATAAGCGTTTTTATCCAAAATTTTGTACTTAAGCAAAATAAAAAAATAAACACTTCAATAAGAATTTAAAAATTTAAATTAATTGTATTTTTTTTATAAATTTAATTTTAATTGCATATAAAGTTATAAGGAATATATTTTAAACTGCATCTTTAACCAAATTATTTACCAACATTCTAATTTTTATTCCTTTAATTATTTTAGTTGGATATATCATGTTTTTATTGTTGTTTTATTTTCTAAATCACTTTGCATTAACTATTCACAAAGATTTTTTAAAAATTTATTCTTAACATATTTTTTTCAACATGAATAAATAAAAATTAAAGTATTTTAGACATTATTATTCACACTTTTAAGTGTTCCTATGTAATATATTAAATTAATGAATTTTAATGCTCTTATTTTTTTAAAAAAATAATTATTAAATCAACTATATCAAGTATTTGAAGTAAAACTTATATTTTCTAAATTTTAATTTTAAAACTTGTTGAAAAAAGCATCTTTAACTACTCACATTTAAGTTTTCTCTCTTCAATTATTAATGAATTCTCCTTTGATTACGCATTATTTTTATAATTCTTATCTAGAGAAATTTCAAAAGCAATTTTAAAAGAATCTTTCTTCATTTTTTAATAAATCTACAATCTACAAATTTTTGTTTGATCATTATAAAATATTCATTTAATTATAAAATGCATTTGTGATTGAGAAATATTTTTTTGTTACTTAAAACAAATTTATTTTTATCAAATTCTGATTTTCTGTTGAATGTAGTCGAGAAATTTGGAATTGTCGTGCATTTTTGGAATTCATTGCTGTTCGATTTTAAAGTCAGATTGTTTTTATTCATTGTCATTGTTTTTAAAGATAAAGGTATATTTTAAGTTTATTCGTTGACACATTATGGATAGAATTGTATATTTTCTTTTATAGTTTTTTTCTCGAATTTTTTATTTCTATGGGAATCTATGGTGATAAAAATTCTAATAAGCTTTACGATGCTGGTAATTTTTTTCTATATTAAATATTGCAATAATACCTAAATACGGTGAAGCTGCTGGTATATTTATAATAATATTAAGTTTATAATTAATTCAAAATATAAAATAATTATTAAAGTGCACAGCTTATAAAATGCCTTATACCGACCAATTATGAACTCGGAAATCATCAGTTTAAGTTTTAATTTGATCACATTTAAAAACATATAAAAATATAAAGCATATATGAATATGCATTTTAAAACATAAATATCTTCTATTATATATAATTCCTGTTTCACGATGTTTGTCGGTTTGAACTCCGAAACAAACAATCCGATTTTAACTTTTTTTTAAATGTGTGTTTATTCCAGCTTGTGAATATAATTTTTATTCAGATTTTTTTCTATTTAAATGCAAAATCGACGAGTTTTTCATATTTCGAAGTGCAGCAAGATCGCGGACCAAAAGTTTCCAATTTCGAACTACAACGTATATGTATTTTTATCTTATCTATAAAAAAATATAATGCTCATAAATTACCTATTTCATCTAATAGATGGCGGCGTGTCTCGATGCCTGTGCTACATAACCGTAAAATTCATTCCGATACGTTTGGCTTTTGCGATGACAATAAATAAGTCGCAAGGGCAAACAATGGCTATTGTGGCTAGGACTTGGAGAATTGTTTCTCCCATGGGCAGCTGTATGTTTCATGCTCACGTGTTGGAAAACCAGCAATTTATTTATTTTGACGAAAGACAGATTAACAAGAAATAGTGTTCATCGCTAGTTCTTAGTTAAATGAAAGTAATTATTATTAAAAATTAAATTAGGTAAAATAATTATAAAGCCGTGTTAAAAAATCAACATTATCTACCTCATTCATTAAATTAATAAAAATTAAACATTTTCTATTCGTTGAAGCTTAATTTGAACTTTTCATCATTCTTTACCAATCACTTCCTTAACAATACAATTATAGTATCTAATAATTGAGCAAATACAAGAAAGCCACAGCAACGCGTGGCCGGGTCTACACATAACATAAACGTCAGAATACATTTAAACACACACACAGCAATTAATGCAAGTAAAATTATTAATCGTAATTACGAATACTAATACGTAACATGCAATTTCTTTTTTTTTAATTTGAACATGAAACATTTGGCATGGTAACAATTAAAAAAATTTTCTCTCTGAAATATAATAAATATAAACAGTTCCCCAAAAAATACTTCAAAATTTTCATCATTTTTAATTCTACATAGTTACAAATAAATTACTTTGAAAGTGGTGTAAGTCCACTTTCCTCAAGACATAATATAGTTCAAAAATTATACTACATAATTTCTGTACTTTACTTTGATAAGTGTGGCAACACTGTTATTGATATAAAAATTTCGTTCGTTCACTGGAATTTTGTTGTTTGCTTCTGAATCATTGTCAGATGAGAATTCTATAGCTAGAGTTGAAAATGTTATTAGTAGTGTGTTCTGTTTTTCTCTTAACTTGAATTAAATAAGAACGGAAGAGAGAGTAATAAAAGAGAGAGAGTTATGAATCAATAACAGTTATTAATTCTTGGAAAAATTCTATATATTAAATTGGTGTTTGAATGAATAAGCAAAGTCCAAGAAACTGACGAACATAAGGTTCAAGAATTTTATTATCTTTACTATCAATTTATATATTTATATAAATTCTCTTCTGTTCATTTTTTTTGTTTATATTTATCTATAATTTTATTTGTATTTATTCTTTAGTTTGTTATTTTTTTTAGCTAAGGAATTCCATTATTTACTGAAATTTTCTGTTTTATATAATGTAATGTTTCACAAAACATTTTATTGCTGAATTTAATTTTTAAACCTGCAAGTAATGGCTTTTTTTTATAGAATCATTCTTCATGATTTTCAAAAGATCATCTCAATATAAAAATAATTATGATAAACTTACAAGTTTAATAATAAAATATTAATCTTTTTGTTTTATGATAATTTATTTTGCAGTTTTTATTTATATTTTTCTCTTGATAAACTAATTACAAGAAAACACATCATAGTAATTTATTGTTACTCCGTCTTTTTACTTTCAACATCTCCTACATAATAAAGACAAAACATTCTCTGACGAAACTTAAAATGATCCTGAAATATTACTTATCAGGCAAATTTATGAAGAAGTTACAAAATCTACTAAAATGATCAATAAACTTACAGCGCATGGATAATGATAAAGACAAAATCGAACAACCAAATTGTGTTTGGACAAGATAATACGTGTTTACTTTGATAAACAGTTAACTCAAGGAAAATAAATAAACTTCTCTTTGAATTCTTTCCAATTCAGTACCATTTGAATATAAATAGAAACACGATTGCAGCAATGGAACAACATTTCAGCTACTTGTTTAATTCGTTTTAAAATAAATACTGCTCATCTGTTTAATACTTCGATGTCAACTTTTGAATATTTGCCGTTCGCTAGAGGGGTTTCAGTGTCAACTGCGATAGTTTTCTGTTCCAAAGTTTAATTGATTTCGAGCTCATTTATTTCCAAAATAACATCATTGTTGAATTTGATGATTTTCTGAATTTTATAGTAATTGTGGATATTCTCTACAGTAGTTAATAATAAAGAGTTGACATGAGTATGTTGTTATTAATAATTTATATAAAACTTATAATTTAATATAAGTAGTAGTTATTATATGTATTTGTTTTTCATAAAATATTTCAATGTAGTTTCAAAAAACATTTGTCCAGATGCATTAGGCATTGGATTTCAGGGACTTTAAAATATAGAAATATTCAGCAAAATTTCTAAATTTAAGTTTCCGGGATGTGTTTTTAAACAGTAATAAATAGAGATTAGCAGAAAGGGGCATTATCTTAAAATGGTTCTGAAAACCTTGTTCTAAACTCGAAAAATAAAGCTGCACTGAAACTCTTGGTTTTATATTGTTATGATAAATTCGTATATTGAAAGTACTTCCATTGAGTTGAGGAGGGGAGCAAGAATGTAGCAACCTCTCAGATGCTATTACTGGGGTTGATCTTTCGAAAATGTGACGGAAAAGATGTAGGTGTAATGTAGCAGAGCTTTCATTGTGCATTGTAACATTTTTCCCACAAAAGAGATATAGCATTTCTGTTCCAAAGAATGTACATTCTTTGACAAGTACATAATAACAACATATCACTCAAATTTGACAGCAGATAAGCAGTATCGTGGATGTTTATACTACAAGCAATTAGTGTTTCATACTAATGAGAAAAACTTGCTTCAAATCTGACAGCAGATAAGCAGTATCGGGGATATTTATACTACAAGCAATTAGTGTTTCATACTAATGAGAAAACTTGCTACTCAAATCTGACAGCAGATAAGCAGTATCGGGGATATTTATACTACAAGCAATTAGTCTTTTGTACTAATGAGAATGACCTGTCACTCTTATATGACAGCAGATAATCAGTGCCATGGGTAATGAGACATCTTGAAATTAGCGATTGTCTGTTCGACCTTCACAGGTAAAAAAAATTACAGATGCGATATGGACTGTGTCATGTGTTGTTGCATCGTGATTGGTGATAGATCATGGATGCGGAAATGTCGACTCCACTGAGAAGTGAAGACAGCTGACCTCCTCCTTCTTGACGGATTTTCTTAAAGGGAAGATTTTGGAGACGGAAAGGAAGAGAGATCTACGCCGAGTCGACAAAAAGTGTTGTTTTTCTGAAAGTGACTAAACAGACCGGAGATTCCGTTTGTTTACAAAATGAGCCCCTTGTGGTATCTGCATCACGCCGTGTGATAATTAAGGTCTGTCGCAGACCGGATGCATTAGATTCGTCGTAGAGGAAACTGAAACTCCGGGCAGAAACTGAACTTGAGAACTTTGAAAAATTCCGACTTTGGAGTGAACTGCACTTGAAAATATATATATATATATATATTCATTTTTTATGTAAATAAAGTTCTGTATATATATTTAATGCTTGTTAATAAAAATTAAAGTGTTCCCTTGAACCTGAAAGTGGCCGTCTTCTTGAAGCAGTTGTAGATCTAATATAGGTCAAGACGTTACACTATCCTTCTCAACGCCAGCCTGAACCAGCTATATATCTATAAAGAACATATAACCTCAGTTTTTATAATAGTTCTCTACAGTGGAAAGCAACAACAATAAACAATAATAACTGTAGTGGATTTAAAATTGTACGTTTGAATAAATTAGAATTTGTTGTATCTAACAAAAATCTGTATGTAAAAAGCAATGATTAGATTTTCGAAATTTTCTTATAATTTGAAAAAAATAGAAATTCAGTAATTTCAATCTGATAATAGAATATTCAATCTGTGTAATAGAGACTTTCATCGTGAATTATTTTCCCCCTCTGTACATATAACAAGGAAAATAATTTAGTATAAATTTATAGCTATCAATTCGATTTAATGCCTTGATACTACACTGAAAATTGCCAAATTTATCTTATTGACATATGTTTGAAAGATATCTAATTTGATATAGACAGACATGGAGCGTTGTGCTGCCAAAAAAATTGCCTTAAAGATGTTTGTTGGCAAAGCTACATTTCAAGCATCAATTTGATAAGTTTATTTCTTTTTTTTTTTTTAAAGATATTATTATAGATTTGAATTACTTTACTTCGGAGGAAATCTCAATTTTATATATAAACGAAATCTTTTATTCCCGTTAAACTATATGCTATAAAGCCACTCTCTTTTTCAATTTGAGAAAGAATTTAATTTTATATAATTTTATAAAATGTGATATTTTTAAAAAAAAATTTCAATAGTAATCCATTCAAAGCAAAGCAACAGTCTTAAGTCTTAACCCAATTTAAGTTCAATTTAACAATCAAATTTAAGTCCTTTTTTTAAACTGGATATTAAATTAGATTTCTATATTTAAATTAGAATTTTTTTTACTATCTAAATATTCAGAAGAATATTAAATTTACCTTCCGTAATAAATATCTTATAAAAGTAATATGAATAGCTAGACTTCCATTGTTGTCTATCATCATTTTTAGTTCCATACAAAAAATTTGGATTGTTTTGGATATCTTAATCTGATAAAATAGTTTTATTTACCTAATTCATTATACAATTTAGTCTCTGACAATCTTTGTTGAATAACTATTCCTTTATTGGTCTAACTATTTCGTCATCCTTTTGTATTGCATCATTATAGAGTTGTGTTAATGAGGCATCGTTAGCCATTAGATTGTTTCATTTCATTTCTTTTTCTCATTTTTTCCTGTATTGCAATTCTGTACACTACATAACAATGACCTGAATAGTTGATTCTTGTAAAAAAAGTAATATAAAATTTTTTTTTAAAGTCAATTCCTTCTTTTTCCCCCCCTATACTGCAGAAAGTCATTTATAAATAATTTTCATTCATTTTTTTAAAGTTTATCTGGCGCCATCTATTGGTAGGTATATGCAACTTAAATCTAAAAAAAACTAAAATTAATTAATTATATTTAATCACTGAATTAATATTTGAAAAAACTGCATTAACATCAAGTGTCATCCACTATAAATTAAAAAAAAAATGTATTTGAATTTGAGTGGATGGATAAAAAGTATTTTATGAACGATTGAAAAGTTGAACAAGATATATATAGGGAGAGTGTGAGCTAATAGAAGGAATTGAATAACTGGTGGCAGGAGGGTTTTCAAGATTTTTTTTTGGGGGGGGACTCGACCAAATAAATCGTAACCGTTTGTTGAAGCTCGGTAGGATATATTAAATTATATGCAATAGGATAGGTATATAAGATGAAATTCTATATAAAAATTATATTAATAATAATTTTCACATTGTACTCCTTTGATTCAAATGCATAAAAAAGATAACATTAAAACTAAGAAGTATTGGATAAAAATAAGCATTAAGAATAAGTATTAAATTCCTTCGTTTCATTTTTGTCAACATATGGATTATGCCCATTTTAATCTTTCGATGAATATTTAATAAAACTAAATCATGTAAAACATCGGTTCAATCAATAAAATCAGGCGTGGCAATAAATTTGACACCGATTAGAAAAACAGCGATTAGTGAAACAACAGTCAAATATTAAATATTTAACAATAAAAAAAAAAGACATTTGTACTTGAGTAAAAGTGGTCATATGTTTGAACACGTGCACACATTTCACTTAGGGCTTGGGAGAAGAGGTCTCAAGCCCGTCAGCCACTCCAATGGGTTCGCGTCTGACTGGCACTGTACATTCTACAGTTTATTTAACCCGTAACGCACCTTACATGAAGGAAACGGATACTCATCATTTAAATAATTTTCAATTCAGAATATATTTCAAGATTTAGGGGAAATATTTGTCGAAAAATCTCTCAGCATCACTTCTTAAGATCTTGGATTATCCAAGGAAAAAGCTATAAGAAATTTGGATCTTGATTCTCAATCAATATATTCAAAAGATATAAAGTTATAAATCTCTTATAAACCTGTTGTTGTTGTTTCTTATCCCACTTGACAGACGCAACATTTAGATCAAGTCCAAGAGCCCGTATGGTTTTATGGAAGGAGGGAGGCTACTTCTGTTGAGATGAGGCACCTGCAGGTAGAAATCTGACTAGGCTTTGTGACGCCGACTTTTTTGCAGGGTAGGGTGTCAGCCGTACGACCAATAGTCATATTAAATCGGGGCTTAAAAAATCGGCTTAAAGTAGATTCCGAACCCTACAAGCATCAATTGCACTGCCAAAATTCGAACCCGAATCCAGCGGTACCGAGCTCCAGTCACTTTGCCATCAGACCTCCTTATGAACATGAAATAACCTAATGCTTTGAGCTTTTAAATTAAGCAAAGGAGCCTATTTATAAGTTCCTATGCTTATGTTGGGAATGAATACAATTAATCAACTGGATACTCCTTTTTTTTTGGATTCTTTGGAGAAAGGGACAATAAATTCTAAATTGTGGGACCATTATGGAATAATGTTGATTAGTTGTAATGATAATTTCATCGTTAGTTGGCCAGCAATTTTTCTGGGATCAACGTTTAGAAATGTGAATAGCTATGATTTTCGTAATGAAAAAGTTGTTATTAATGTTACATAAAAAGTATTTGTACACTTAGAATTTAAAAACCGTTATCTTTATTCTTATATTTGTTATAACAAATATGAGAATTTGAATAAATAAAAGCATTTTAAAAATTATTTGTCAAGTATACCTGCAGCAAAAGCCAAAAGCCAGAATTTAAAATAACGGTCAGAATTGTGGTTGAAGTAGCCAGATTGAATGGCAGAGTTGTGGTAGAAGTACACTTAGCTAACACGAAGGCTCAATTTAGTGATATCTGTTGCAGTCACTATTTCAGGAATGAAGAGATTTTATGATGGTTTCACAGTAATTGGTTTGATTGTGTAAACTTCTCGCATTCATGATCATAAGTGACCTGGTGGGAATTTCTCTGATATTTCACCGATAAGATACACAAGGCATTTATGAAGGCATTTTCTTAAGAAATCTAAGATAAAGAAGGCGGTCTGATGGCCAATTGGCGAGCGTTTTGGCCTTTGGTACCACAGGCTTCAGGTTTGAATTCTGGCGGCGCCATGGATGTTTTTAGTGGTTCTGAATAAATTAAACTTTGAACCACGTTAAATTATAGATCCCTGTCTAATTAACTGAAAGTTTTCAAAAAAAAAAAAAAAAAAAAAAAGACCGTAGAGCGACAAATCAAACCTAAGGAAAAGAACGTTATGTGCCCATTCATCACCACATTTAAGAATTATAGATAGATCGGAAATAATAGATTACAAGGCCCCTTTAAAATACAACAACAAAAACATAAAATTATAATACACAACAACAAAAACATAAACAACAACAACAATAATAATAACAAATAATAACCAAATATAGTTTCATAAAATTATCGATGCTTAAATATGAAGTAATTAACCTAATTTAGGACAGCTTATATTATTACCCAAAATTATTACTTATTTTTACAAAAGTAAATAAAAACATTTAATGATTAATATTGTAATAAATTATAATTTCAACTCTTAATTTATGCTGTCCGAAATGTTAAATAATATGATATTAAATTGTCATAAATTTATTTACTATGAGTTAATTTTCATATCCCGCTACATTAATTCTGATATAATATTGATTTGGCCACATGGAAATAATCAAATATATTTGACTTATCTACAAATGTTACGTTTTTTTAAAGATAAACTATTAAAAAGTTTTGCAAGATTTAATCTCATTATTTTACACAAAATTTCAATAATGTTGACACAAGAATGAATAAATTTCCCTTCAGTTAAGCAAATTGGCGATTTGAGATTTTCTGAATTATACTCGAACTTTGATAAAAAGTTTCTTCTTCAGAAACTCAATAGTCGATGCTAAATAACTTAAAATTGAGAAGAATACATTAAAGCTGTTATTTCAAGCCTGCCGGAAGATTTCCAATTTATATTTACCTCCTGAAATTGAATTTGAAAGTCTTTGAATGATTTATTTCAAAGTAATAGAACGCATTAAAAAAATTCGTCTTCGACTATGTATTATTAGAAGAATTGAATGGAAAATTTGGCAAGAAGCCTTTTTAGTTTTATTAGTTTTATTATTTGCTTTACGAATAGAAGTTCTTTTCATTTAAAAATGTCGTTAAATTTAATATACATCATAATTTCATAAGTCGAGCTTTTAAAGTGAGAAGTAAAAACAAATTGAGATGTAATTTAAAACAAGCAAAAATTTTAAAGATGGAATAATTTATACATTGCAAAAAAAGTGAAGGAAAATGAATAAATGTACACTGAGCAAAATAAATGGAAAAGTTATTTGATTTGGATATTTTAAGTGTAGATGGAAAATAATAATGAAAGAAAATTAAGGTTGAGTCAAATAAATTAAGGAGAAAATTTCTTTGTACATTGTGACATCTAAGCAAGAAGTGTTTTGATTTTAAAAGAACAGTTTGAAATGTAAAGCAATTCTTTTTTTGTTTTGTGTAAAGACTTGTATTTACTTTGGATGCTCATAATTTAAAAAGTAAAGTGATTTAAACAATTTATTCTTTCCATTTTCTTTAATTTATGTCCCTTTATTGATGAAAATATTGATCTCATATAATTTTGGCAATAATTCGTGGGAATGCCAACTCATAGTTCATGCACTGCTCATCGTAGTTCATGCACTCATAACATGCACTTCAATATCGTGCAGAACTCAGATTTTAATCTGCTGGTTGCGTCCGTTGTAGTCAGTGTTTTCAAAAAGGAGAAGATTAGATGATTATTTAGCTTGGTGTGTAAGAATCTAACATTTACAATAAGGCTGTCTGGTGGAAGTGTTTTAAATTTTAAAAGCATAAATACTGGGCAGTTATTTCTAAAAAGGTCTTCCCTGATGGCAATTTCTTCCTTCATCACCTGGTGGACTGTTCGTGGTATCACATAAGTAGGATATGAATACCACCAAAGGAAAATAATAAGGAAAGAAAATTAAAGTTGAGTCAAATAAATTAAGGAGAACATTTCTTTGTACATTGCGACATCTAAGCAAGAAGTGTTTTGGATTTTAAAAGAATGCATGAAAGGTAAGGCAATTCTTTTATGTTTTCTGTAAAGACTTGTATTTACATTGGATGCTTGTAATTTAAAATTTAAAGTGATTTAAACAATTTATTCTTTCAATTTCTTCTAATTTATATTGATGGAATTATGAATCCTATATTTCTGCCAATAATTTGTGAGAATGGCCAACTTATAGTTCATTGATAATGTGCACTGCAATATCGTGCAAGAGAACTCAGGCTTTAATCTGCTGGTGGCGTCCATTGTAGTCAGTGTTTCCAAAAGGAGATTCTATGATTATTTAGATAGGCGTGTAAGCATCTAGCATTCACAATAAGGTGGGCAGGTGGAAGTTTTCAAATTTTGTCTCACGCAAATAATGATCAGTTATCCCTAAAAATTAAAGACGTCCAAAATTCGTTACATTTTATTGGGGATTTTTACTGCATATTTCATTGACTGAAAACACCGAGTAAGATTTTAAGATTTAAAGGAACTTTTCATTTATTCTTAACCTTTCCTTAGTCGTAGTGAAGTGAAGTTTTAGATTACCTTATGAAACTTCTTTAACCTCTTTCTAATTATGGCCACAATGCTTTAACATTAAGTATATTTTAAGCATACATTTTTTTCAAATTTCCACTTTTCTAGACATTCTATTTATATTTTAAATTTACAATTTATTATATTAAATATTCATGTTTTCTATTTCTAATTTTTTAGATTACTTAATCAAAAATCTTCTAAATTTGACCACACTGTCTGTAAAATGAACGTAATTCATCATGTTGAGATACTCACTTTTCTTGACTAGAGGAGGCTAAACATCGCCTATTATTAATATTTCTATTGTTTGTTCTTCATATACTTAACAAAAAAAAAAACAATTTATTGCTTCTAATTAATTTCTAATTATGGCCGCAATTCTTTCACATTAAATATATTTTAAGCATGTATTTTTTTAAATTTCCACTTTTCTTGACATATTATTTATTTTTTAAATTACTATTTGTTACATTAAGTATTCATGTTTTCTATTTCTAATTTTTTATTTTTAGAAAAAAATCTTAGAATCTTTCTAAATTTGGCTACACTGTCTGTGAAACGAGCGTAATTTATATATCATGTTGAGATACTCACTTTAGAGGAAGCTAAACATCGCCTATTATTAATCTTTCTGTTGTTCCTTCTTCTATATTAACAAAAAAAATAAATACATTTATTGCTTCCTTTTCTCGCTAAAACAAGTGCCCGAATATAGCATTTGAGTTATATTCCAATCCTATACACGAAGAATCTAACTACATTGAACTTGCTTTTGCTGATTGAACAATGCTTTCACATTAAATATATTTTAAGCATGTATTTTTCAAATTTCCACTTTTCTTGACATTTTATTTATATTTTAAATTACCATTTATTATATTACATATTCATGTTTTCTACTACTAATTTTTATTTTAGATTGCTTAATCAAAAAATCTTGGTGACATTGTCTGTAATTTAGATATCATGTTGAGATACCCACTTTTCTTGACTAGAGGAGGCTAAGCATCGCCTATTATTAATCTTTCTATTGTTCCTTCTTAAAAATAAACCAATTTATTGCTTCCTTTTCTCACTGAGAACATGGGCCCGAATACAACAGCATTTGAGCTAAATTCTCGTCCAGTATCTAACTACGTTGAACTTTTACTTAATTATACCTCAGCGATAATATCAAAAGAAAAACTTTTAAACAAGGGTGTACTATTAATCAGCCACTCTTCCGCAATTACCGCCTTTAAATATTAAAAGTATTAGTTGTCCTACGCTGGGAGCATTGTTAATATCGGAACCTCTTGTGTATATCACGCAATAGCTCTAAAGTTGCAAGCACGTCGCCAAGGCAGCGTCACTTTTCTCGAAATGTGTACATATATAAATAAATTACAATCAATTAAAAAAGCAAAAAGAGTGGAGGGTGTGGAACGATGACGTACCATTTGAATGTCACGCTCCCTGTAGCGTGCCACAACACTATGACTCAGGTGCCAAGCTAGCCAATGATTGATGACATCCTTGGGCAATGATCTACCATGGTTCGCTCTGGACATGTATTTCCTTTTTGAGTTTTTCGAGGCACAGAGGTAGATCCGGCTTCTATTTAGCATAAAAAGCCCATAAATATGGAATAGGTTAGGTCTGGAAGAGGGGAAATTAGACTCTGTCCAGTGCTAAGTTATTCGCTGTCGGAATTTGGCGTGCAAGTGCACTCCAAGATTTCCTTTAAGTATCACTTTGACGGTAATTGAAGGCACTGTTCTTTGAGTACTGCAGTTATGGTAAGAAATTAATAAACGCTATTTCTCAGTGGCCTATGGAAGAGGAAAATATGGGAATTAGGCAAAAATTCGCACCCCCATCCCCTATTATTTGCTTGTCAAATTGTTGAAAATATATTTTATTAAAAACTGAAGTAGAAGAATAAAACAATAAAAAGTAATGAAATAGATAATTAACTTTCTTATGCAGCTGTATTGATAATTCAGTTTTCTGAATTGATATTTTTTTTTCTAACGATGAGCAATTAAGAATGTTACCTATAATGGCCCACGAAGGAATTGGAACTATTCATACGGTAACCCTACACGCGTTCAAACTCTTAGTTCAATGAAAACGATTATTGTCTCTATATATTATTTTATATAGCATTAATTAAACAAAGGTGGATTTTACTTTTAAAAGCATGGTTTAGCTTTCACCCCATCTTTTAACGTCCAAAATTGTGCATAATTTTTTTATTATATATCAGTGACGTTTGGGGGGCCTGATGGCCGAATGGCCGAATGTCTAGCGCTCTGGCGTTCGGTACCACAGGTATCGGCTTTGCCATGGGTGTTGTAGTGGTTCGGAATCCACTTTAAGCCGTAGATCCCGGTCCCTAATAGGATCGTAGAGCGCTGCGGGGGCATTGTTACTCCGCGTCCGTGGCTTATCTTCAAGCTACACGTGCCCCCTGGGTAGTGCAAAGTGAGTAACATCGGTGCAGCCCTTATGGCGAAAGATCACGGTCTATTTGCCAGCTGCATTAGGAAAAAAAACATTTGTGTTTTGTGTTCCATTTATATTTAACCCGAATAGCCCACTGACGATGATGAAGGAAGAGATAATTTTCAGCAGGAATTCGTAGGGCTAGTTATATCGCATTTTCATCTCATATTTGTAAAGATTCATATAACTCCTGCTGGCACCATGACTGCCGGTGCGAGATGCTCAAATATGTTGTAACAATCACTAGCATATTCCCATCGTTTTTGAAAACAGTAACTGAAATATATGCCAGCAACGCTATTATACCAATTAATAATGAAAGTTTAAATTAAAAATAAATAAGAAAAAAGGTGTTAAATAAATAAAAAATTTAAAGGAGAGGAAAAAATAATACATTTTATTAAAAATTAAGGTAGGAGTATAAAAAATAAAAAAAAAGTAATAAAATGGATAATTAACTTTCTTATACAGCTGTATTAATTCAGTTTATCGAATTGATATTTTTTTCCTAATGATGACGAGCAATTAAAAATGTTACCCACAGTGCTCCATGACGAAATTGGAATTAATGTTGCTATATATTATTTCATATGGCATTAATCAAACAAAGATGAGGATTTTCCTCTTAAAAGCATGGTTAAGCTTTCACTCCTCTTTGAACTCCCAAGTCTTAGATGCGCATAATTTATTTGTATTAAAATTAAAAATGTTACCCATAGTGCTCCATGACGAAATTGGAATTAATGTTGCTATATATTATTTCATATGGCATTAATCAAACAAAGATGATGATTTTCCTCTTAAAAGCATGGTTGAGCTTTCACTCCTCTTTGAACTCCCAAGTCTTAGATGCGCATAATTTATTTGTATTAAAATTAAAAATGTTACCCATAGTGCTCCATGACGAAATTGGAATTAATGTTGCTATATATTATTTCATATGGCATTAATCAAACAAAGTTGAGGATTTTCCTCTTAAAAGCATGGTTGAGCTTTCACTCCTCTTTGAAAAGTCTTAGATGTATTAAAATTAAAAATGTTACCCATAGTGCTCCATGACGAAATTGGAATTAATGCTTTTAATCAAACAAAGATGAGGATTTTCCTCTTTGAAACTCCCAAGTCTTAGATGCGCATAATTTATTTGTATTAAAATTAAAAATGTTACCCATAGTGCTCCATGACGAAATTGGAATTAATGTTGCTATATATTATTTCATATGGCATTAATCAAACAAAGATGAGGATTTTCCTCTTAAAAGCATGGTTGAGCTTTCACTCCTCTTTGAACTCCCAAGTCTTAGATGCGCATAATTTATTTGTATTAAAATTAAAAATGTTACCCGTAGTGCTCCATGACGAAAATTGGAATTAATGTTGCTATATATTATTTCATATGGCATTAATCAAACAAAGATGATGATTTTCCTCTTAAAAGCATGGTTGAGCTTTCACTCCTCTTTGAACTCCCAAGTCTTAGATGCGCATAATTTATTTGTATTAAATTAAAAATGTTACCCATAGTGCTCCATGACGAAATTGGAATTAATGTTGCTATATATTATTTCATATGGCATTAATCAAACAAAGATGAGGATTTTCCTCTTAAAAGCATGGTTGAGCTTTCACTCCTCTTTGAACTCCCAAGTCTTAGATGCGCATAATTTATTTGTATTAAAATTAAAAATGTTACCCATAGTGCTCCATGACGAAATTGGAATTAATGTTGCTATATATTATTTCATATGGCATTAATCAAACAAAGATGAGGATTTTCCTCTTAAAAGCATGGTTGAGCTTTCACTCCTCTTTGAACTCCCAAGTCTTAGATGCGCATAATTTATTTGTATTAAAATTAAAAATGTTACCCATAGTGCTCCATGACGAAATTGGAATTAATGTTTGCTATATATTATTTCATATGGCATTAATCAAACAAAGATGAGGATTTTCCTCTTAAAAGCATGGTTGAGCTTTCACTCCTCTTTGAACTCCCAAGTCTTAGATGCGCATAATTTATTTGTATTAAAATTAAAAATGTTATCCATAGTGCTCCATGACGAAATTGAAATTAATGTTGCTATATATTATTTCATATGGCATTAATCAAACAAAGATGAGGATTTTCCTCTTAAAAGCATGGTTGAGCTTTCACTCCTCTTTGAACTCCCAAGTCTTAGATGCGCATAATTTTTTTATACGTCAGTGATATTTGTATTCACTTACGTATAACTCGAACAGCCCACCGACGATGATGAAGGAAGACACCATTTTCGTGAGCGAATTGTAGGAGTAGCTGCACCACAATTTCATATTATATTGATAAAGATGGAGATGCCCATGTTGTTGTTTCTTATCCCACTTGATAAACATCTAGACCAAGCCCACGAACCCGTATGGACTCATGATTGAAGGGAAAGGGGGCAACTTCTGTTGTGATGGAGCACCCGTAGGTAGAAGTCTGACTTGGCTCCGTGACGCTTTACAGTCATATGAGAGCGGAACCTACGGCAAAGTGGATTCCGAATCACTACAAACATTAATGGCACCGCCGGGATTCGAACCCGACACCTGTGGCATCGAGGGCTAGACACTCCGCTATTAAGGCGTAAGATGCTCATATACGTTGTTACAATCACAAGCCTGTTCTCATCGTTTTGAAAGCAGTGACTTAGATATATGCCAGCAAAGCTATTATACGATTTAATGATGGAAATTAAAAAAAAAAAAATCAGAAAAAAAGGCCAAAAAGGCAATAAATAAATAAATAAAAATTATAAAAGAAAGGTGGAAAAAACCACCTGAAAAAACACTGCTTGAAACTGCACTCTAAAAATTTGCGCTTGATTGATAACTTTAACTTAGCTGAGTCTTTAAACAACTTAGCTAAAAGGTTTTTTTAGATTGTTAAAAAAGCACAAACAAAATGGTGTTAAAGGGAAGAAATTAGCCAATGTATTACATGTTTCGAACATTTTCACTTTTGCTTCAATATCTAACAAATAAGGTATCTTTATAAAAAAACATTTACTTTTCTTTTCAGCATTCATTTATTTTTGTTACATTGTTCGATAACAATATAAAACTAACATAAATAATGGTCCAGGAATCAAATAAACAATAAGCCCCTACATTTAAAATGTTTTATAAAATTACTTATATTCAAAAAAGACGTTGAGAATTATGTTTTAAATATAATTTTTATTTAATAATAATAAATAATTGAATTAAAATAATATTTGAAAACAGGATTCTTTCATTATTTGAATTAAGCATCCTATTTAAAGTCTTAAATTCAAACTATAAGAATTTAAAACTATAAACTTATATTATGTAAGCCTTCCTTACAATTGCATTTATTTAATAATATTTATTTAAAATTTATTGGAATATATATTCATCAGTTAAAAATCGGATTTTAATATAAAAAAAATTGATGGATTCCTAAATTTTAAATTTATAATTAATAATCTAATATTACATTATTTCTATGTTAAAATATATAGCATGTTATTATAAATTTTGTTGATATGAAAATATTTATTGATTTTAGTTAATAATTAATTTTAAAGTGTTTCGTACTTTAAACTGTATAATTTATCTGATTCGTTCCATAAATATTTTTTTCTGTAAAAAACTAAAAATTTTCAAGCAGCTATTGACGATTACGGAAACAAATTTGGAAGGTCTTTTGGCGATGGTTTGATAGACAATAACAGACCTTTGGCTTTAAGTTTGACCGTGTCTAGCTGAGGAAAAATCTAGAGGATTCAATATTATTCCTGAATAAATGAATCGTTTTCGGAGATTCAAAAGCCACAAATATCCAAATCTTTGATTCATTCAAGGTTAATTCGATGAATAGATTTTTGCTATAATTGATTAGAAGTTATAATTTATATATGTGGTATGAGTATGTAATTTGTGGCAAACGAATGATCATGAACAAAAATTAAATTCGTTATATAGGTATATTGATGTATTATGTAAATATATGTTTTAAAAGACTTCCTTATAAAACTTTTTGCCATTAAAAGGCATTTTTTTTGTCATTAAAAAGAAATCAAAATATTTGCTAATGTAATAATTCTGATACTAAAAATTGAAAAACTTTCATACTTCCAATCCGCCTTTCATCAAGATTATGTGAAATATTAAAAATGATGGTTTCATGAGGAGAGACTGTGAATTTGTTTTTGCTAACTACTGATATTTAAATTAATAAAAACTGGATACGATAAAGGGGAAACTTGTAGCTTTGCAAAAAGCTTCGACGTTGTCTAGAGTTTGATTGGTCATTTTTAAAAAAATATAAATGTAGAATCACATGCGAAGTGTTTTGGGAAAATGGAAAATGGAAGATATTTTTAATTTTTTTTTCTCCTTGTGTGAAAATAGTGTGATGCAATGTACTCACTCCAGTTTGATGGCAAATTTTATTTCACTAAATCAATTAAAAACCTGGCAAATCTTTAATTTCATATGTCTTTCATATGAAAAAAAAAATACAAATTTCAACATATTCTAGATTATTAGAGATAGTAAAAGCTAAGCTGAATTATGATTTATTCGATTGACTTAAAAGCTTAACTATTTATGAGAACAGTCTCGTAGTTGCTTCGAAGAAAAAAAAAATTCGAATTTGAAGCTAGACTTACTATATTATAGACAATTATAAAAGAGACTAAAGATAGACACTTATAAAGATAGACTTACAAAAACAAACAATTATGAAGATAGACTAATAGACAATTACAGACTTACATGTATTTTGATTGTTTCATTTTATTTAGCTAGATACATAAGTGGGGCCTGATGGCCGAAGGATAGCGCTATGGTGCTGGATACCACAGGTTTCGTGTATGAGTTCCGGCGTTGACGTAGATAATTGTAGTGGTTCGGAATTCACTTTAAGCAGTAGGTCCCGGTATAT
This sequence comes from Caerostris extrusa, assembly GCA_021605095.1. Classification (NCBI taxonomy): domain Eukaryota; kingdom Metazoa; phylum Arthropoda; class Arachnida; order Araneae; family Araneidae; genus Caerostris; species Caerostris extrusa. Next base: position 4,840 of record BPLR01008958.1, on the reverse strand, counting down.
TTAGCCCTCGTGTGCACAAGACGGTCGTAGAGAGACAAACCAAAAACCTTTCACCAAATCTGCCAGTAGGCAGATGGCCTTGGCTCACTAAGGGGTCGTTGCACATTGATGATGATGACGATAATGAGATATATAAGTATTTTTCTCATCTGCAAAAATTTCGATTAAGATCTCTGAAAGTTAATTTTATTTCAATGCTGAGGCAAATCAAAATCCTTTATGAAGTTGCAAAATTTCACAGTTTAAGTTTAAAATCATTCAAGTTCCTTTTTGCACAGGAAAACCTTTGACAAAGCCGAACAATAATATTGCTCAATGACACAAATATATTCCTCAGTTTCACATCTGATCCTCACAGGGTTTTTCTTGGAGGCTATTAAGTGAAATGAATCATTAGAAATAAAAACATATTTTTCCGGGAACTTTTCCTTCACAAAGAACATGAAGATTTTTGCTCGAGAGAGATTCTTCTAAACAACATTAAATGGACGACATTTGGAAGAAGCGATGGGTACTCCCGGTCTCATTAGTACCTTCAACTTATCTCCCCTGATGGCAGATCATTTAATAAATAGACCCTAAACCTAACCTCCCCTCACCCCTGCCAAAGTTTATCTCCCCTCAGTGAAAAGTGTTTTGACCCGTTCCTTTTGAGGCGATGAAGAACAAGTTAGGGAAGATTGAGAAGTTTTTTTTTCTTCTAAGGGAGGAGTCGTTAAGGAGGAGTAATATCGATTAACTTCTTTTATGATATTTCAGAGAAAATGGAAAATGCATTTTTCATTGAATTCCGTTTTGTCTATTTTCGTTAGTAATCAAGCATTTTCTAATGCATTTTTAATGACATTTTAAAAAATAATTTAAATTGATGAGGTATACCCGAGCATGCAATTACTGTGTAGGGTTTAATGGAGTTTTGGATGTTTTTTATTGTAATGTATTTATCAAAGTGCTCGCGTATTTAAAAAAGAATATTTTCTTCATCCGAAGATATATTTTTCGCATTTTAAAGACTATGAATTTTGTCGTCTTAGTTTGATTGTACTGATTTGAATTTAATTAAGGATACAGTGCACAATTTTATAGTATTCAAGATTAAATTTTTTGTGTTTTATTACACTATACAGAAAAAATAATGAGTGAAAATGGTTTTTTAAAATCTACGTGTTTAAATATTTATTTGTTAATTACGTAATAGGGAGTTGCTCAGAAAATAATAATTATTATCGCACATTTTAACTATAATGATTCCTGTTTATTTTTTAATATCTCAGTTGTAATAATTATTAATTAATTTAACAATGCAGAATATATTGAGGTTTTCTTTTGAGTAGTGCAAATAATTCTTTGTAGCACATGTAATAGCATATTTATAGCATATGTAGTAATGCAAGAATTCGTTGTAGAATATGTAGAGGCGGCTCGAACGACTGCCACTCAGTATCACATATTTCAGGTTTGAGTCCCAGCGATGGAATGGATGTTTGTAGTGCTCCGGAATCTACTTTGACCGTAGGTCCCAGTCTGATAGGATTGTGAGCGTTGTGGGGGTAGTGTTACTCGCTTCCGTAACATATCATAGCAAGTTGTGGGGTTACTTGAGTCCACAGCATATCTTCAAGCTACACGTAGCCCCTTGTCGTGCAAAATGAGTGACAGCAGTGCAGCACTTTTCGTATGGCATAATGTTAGTTGTCTCTGTATTGCCAGCTGCATTAGAAGAAAAACCTTTTGTCCCCTTACTTGGCCAAGCTGCACAAAAATATCGCTGAACGGACAAACATATTCACCAGTTTCACATCTGATCCTCCTTGGGTTTTTTTCTCAGAGGCTATTAAGTGAAACGAATCATTAGAAATAAAAACCTATTTTTCTCTGATAACTTTTCTTTCACAAAAGAACATGAAGATTTTTGCTCGAGAGGGATTTTCTGAACAACATTAAGTGGATGGCATTTGGAAGAAGTGATGGGTGCCCCCCGATCTCATTAGTACCTCCAACTTATCCCCCTGATGGCAGATCATTTAATAAATAGACCCTAAACCTTAACCTCCCCCTCACCCCTCGCAAAGTTTATCTCCCCTCAGTGAAAAGTGTTTTGACCCATTCCTTTTGAGGCGATAAAGAACAAGTAAGGGAAGATTGAAATATTTTTTTTTTCTTCTGGGGAGGAGTCGTTAAGGAGGAGTAATATCGATTAACTTCTTTATGATATTTCGGAGAAAATGGAAAATGCATTTTTCATTGAATTCCGTTTTGTCTATTTTCCGTTAGTAATCAAGCGTTTTTCTAATGCATTTTTAAAGACATTTTAAAAATAATTTAAATTGATGAGGTATACCCGACAGCATGCAATTACTGTACAGTATTTAATGGAGTTTTGGATGCTTTATGTAATGTATTTATCAAAGTACTCACACGTATTTAAAAGGATATTTTCTTCATCCGGAAGAAACATTTTCACATTTTAAGACTATAAATTTTGTCTGCTTAGTTTCAATCTACTGATTTGAATTTAATTAAGGATATAATGCACAATTTTATAGTATTTAAAAGATTAAATTCTTTGTATTTCATTACGCTATACATGATAAATAATAAGTGAAAATTTGTTTATTTAAAATCTACGTGTTCAAAGTTTTATTTATCAATTAAATAATATAAAATTTTTCAGAATATACAACTATTGTCGCATATTTTTACTATAATGACTCCTGCTATTCATTTTTTATTATATAATTATGATATTTTTAATTAACTAAAAAAATGCAGAATACATTGAGGTGTTCTTGAGTAGCGCAAATAATTCTTTGCATTACATATGTAGACTATAGCATATGTAAGATATGTAATAGCATATTTGAAGAATATGTAGTAGTGCAAAATTCTTTGTAGCATATGTAGGGACTAATGGCCGAGGAACTGGCTCTCGGTGCCACAGGTTTCTTCATTTTAAGAATATCAATTTTGTCGTCTTAATTTGAGTCAACTGATTTGAATTTAATTAAGGATATAATGCACAATTTTATAGAATTAAGAATAAGTTCTTTGTATTTGATTCCGCTATCCGCAGGATAAATAAAAGGAAAATTAATTTTGAAATATATGTGTTTAAAATTTTACTTATTTATTAAATAATAGAAAATTGTTCAGAGTATGATAACTATTGTCGCATATTTTTACTATAATGATTCCAGTTATTTATGTTTTATTATGTTAATTATAATATTTTTTAATTAACTAAAAATGCAGAATATATTGAGGTGTTCTGTAGTAAATAATTCTTTGTAGCAATTAGTTCTTTATAGCAAAAGTAACATATGTAATAGCATATTTGAAGCATATGTAGTAGTGTAAGAATTCTTTGTTGCATATGTAGGGGACTGAGGGCCGAGGAACTGGCACTCGATGCCACAGGATTTCTTCATGTTCTTTGTGAAAGATAAGTTCCGATAGGTTTTTATTTCCATTGATTCATTTCCCCAATTCTCAAGTCCCAGTCCCTCAAGTTCCCCTTTCTGAAGTCGCAACGGTGCCATGGATGTTTGTAGTGGTTAGGAATCTGCTTTAAACCGTAGGTACCTGTCCAATAAGGCCGTGAACGTTGGGCTTACTGCTGATAATCTTACCCCGTAAAAAGAACAACATCTACAGTCTTGTAATCTGCTAGTAAGCAGACTGCCTTGGTTCACTATGTGCTGTTACACATTGATGATGATGAGATATGTAAGTATTTTTCTCATCTACATCAATTTTCATGAAGATCTTTGGAAAAGAATTTTGTTCCATAAGATACAATGCTGACTCTGAGACAATACTATCTTATATGACATTAAAATAATTTCATTCACTCACAAGTGTCTTTTCACTGGAAAACCTTTTGTCCAAGCGGAACAATAATATTGCTCAACAGACAAAATATATTTCTCAATTTCACATCTGATGCTCGCATGCGATTTTTTTCTCAGAGGCTATTAAAGTGAAATGAATCAGTAGAAATAAAAACCTATTTTTCTGGGAACTTTTCTTTCACAAAAAAGAATATGAAGATTTTTGCTCGAGAGGGATTCTTCTGAACAACATTAAGTAGATGGCATTTGGAGAAAGTAATGGGTACCCCAGATCTCATTAGTATTTTCAACTCATCTCCCTGATGGCAGATCATTTAATAAATAGAACCAAAATCCTAACCTCCCACTCGCCCCTGCCAAAGTTTATCTCCCCTCAGTGAAAAGTGTTTTGACCCGTTCCTTTTGAGGCGATAAAGAACAAGTTAGGGAAGATTGAGAATTTTTTTTCTTCTAGGGGGGAGTCGTTAAGGAGAAGTAATATCGATTAACTTCTTTTATGATATTTCAGAGAAATGGAAAATGCATTTTTTCATTGAATTCCGTTTTGTCTATTTTAGTTAGTAATCAAAAAGCGTTTTCTAATGCAGTTTTAAAGACATTTTAAAAATAATTTAAATTGACGAGGTATACCCGAGAGCATGGAATTACTGTATAGGGTTTAATAAGGTTTTGGATGTTTTTTATGTAATATATTTATCAAAGTACTCCCGTATTTAAAAGGATATTTTCTTCATCCTGAAGAAATATTTTCGCATTTTAAGGCTATAAATTTTGTCATCTTAGTTTGAATCTACTGATTTAATTTAATTAAGAATATAATGCACAATTTTATAGCATTTAAGATTAAATTCTTTTCGGTTTTTTATTGCAGTATACCGAATAAATAATAAGGTGAAAGTGTTTTTTACAATCTACGTGTTTAAAATTTATTTGTTAATTACGTAATAGGAATTGTTTAGAAAATAATAACTATTGTCGCATGTTTTAAA